>PVJI01011067.1:0-57694 GCA_004026765.1 Micronycteris hirsuta | reverse complement strand
ACAGCGATTTTTTTTAATGTATTGTGCATTTGAGTTGCTGGTATTTTGTTTAGGATTTTGCATCTGTATTCATCAGAGATATTGGTCTGTAGTTTTCTTTTTGTGTGTTATCCTTGCCAGGTTTTGGTACCAGAGTTATGTTGGCCTCCTAAAATGTGTTAGGAAGTATTGCCTTTGCTTCAGTTTTTTGAAGAGTTTGAGAAGGATGGGTATCAAAACTTTTTAAAATATTTGGTAGAATTCACTAGCGAAGTCATTTGGTCCTGGCCTTCTTTTTTTTTTTTTTGGAGAGGCTTTTGATGGTTGTTTTAATTTCCTCACTGTTTCTTGGTCTATTTAGATTTTCCAGTTCTTTATGATTCATTCTAAGAAGGGTACATATTTTTAGGAAGTTTTCTATTTCTTCTAGGTTATTGAATTTCATGGTGTATAGTCTTTTGTAGTATTCTAATATGGTCTTTTGTATATCTGTGATGTCTCTGTTAATTTCTTCTCTATCATTTCTGATATTTTTTCCTTTTTCCTTTTTTTTTCCTTAGTGAGTCTAGCCAGGGGTTCCTCAATTTTATTAATCTTTTCAAAAAAGCAGCTCTTTGTTGTATTAGTTTTTTATAGTCTTTTTGTTCTTTATTTCATTCAATTATACTCTAATTTTTATTATTTCCCTTCTTCTGCTGACTTTGGGTTGCTTTTGTTCTTCTCTTTCTAATTCTTAAAGATGTAATATTGGGTTGTTTACTTGGGGTTTCTTTTGTTTCTTGAGATAGGCCTGAGTAATAATATAAACTTCTCTCTTGTTACTGCTTTTACTGCATTCCAGATATATTGATATATCATATTGTCACTCTCATTTTGTCTCTATATATCTTTTGATGTCACCTTTTATTTCTTCTTTGACCCAGTCATTTTTTAGTAGTATGTTGTTTAATCTCTACATACTTGTGGGTTTATTTACTTTCTTTTTGCATTTGGTTGCTAATTTCAAAGCATTGTGGTCAGAGAAATTTCAATCTTCTTCAATTTGACAATGCTAGTTTTGTGACGCAACATATGGTTTACAGTCAAACCTCAGCTCTCTAAAGTCTCCCATCTCAAACAATTCATTTTTTGACCATGTTGTTCATGGAAAAAATGTCTCAGTTGTTAAGCAAAACTTCAGTTCTCAACCCGACAACTCTTTCATGCTGACACCTGTATAATCAGTCACATGTCTCTCGGGTGACAAAGATTTGGTGTTCAAACAAATCGCCTCTCAAACAGCCTTCTGAATGAATTAAGTTCAAGAACCAAAGTTCCACTGTGTTTCTGAGAATGTTCCACCTGCACTGGAAAAATATGTATAATTTGATGTTCTGTGATGAAAGACTCTGTGAATGTCAATTATGTATATTTGGTTTAAGATCCGCTATTAGGATTGTGTTTTTGTCAGTTTCTCCCTTTAGTTTTTTTTTTTTTTAAGATTTTATTTATTTTTTATCTATTTTTTTTTTAGAGAGAGGGGAAGGGAGGGAGAAAGAGAGGGAGAGAAACAGGAATGTATGGTTGCCTCTCACATGGCCCTCATGGGGACCTGGCCTGCAACCCAGGCATGTGCCCTGACTGGGAATCGAACCGGGACCCTTTGGTTCCCAGCCCGTGCTCAATCCACTGAGCTACACCAGCCAGGGCAGTTTCTCTCTTTAGTTTTGTTAGTAGTTGCTTTATACATTTTGGTGCTCCCTGATTAGGTACACATATAGTAAGAAGTGTTATGTCTTCTTGATGTAGTGTCCCCTTTATCATTATAAAATGTCCATCTTTTTCTCTTGTTACCTTTGTTAATCTATTTTGTCAGATATAAATATGGCTACATCTGTTTTTCTACGGATGCCATTTGTTTGCAGAATCATTTTCCACCTTTTCACTTGGAGTCTAAGTTTTTCTTTGCAGCTTACATGTGTCTCCTGAAGACAGCATTGCATGGGTTTTGTTTTTTGATCCCATCCACTACTCTGCCTCTCTATTGATGAATTCAGTGATTTACACTTAGGATGATTATTGATGTATGAGGATTTCTTACAGCCATTTTATCTTTTGTTTTCTCGTAGCTCAGCATCTCCATTGGTTATTTTCCTTTGTATTTCTCTGTGTTGTTTTTGTTTGTTGGTATTCCATACTTTTTCCCTCCATTTCCTCTGTTTAAAGCTATGTGTCTCAGTTTTGGGTCTTTTGTGAGTGGTCACTGTTGAGCTTATAAAAAGAAAAGTTTCATATATACAGTAGTCCTTTTTCATTTAAATGCATCTAATCTCCATTCTCCTTTGCAAATTCAGATCTTTAGCCCCTCCCCTTTTATGTGTCTGTTGTCACAAATTATCCCCGTTTATGCTGTAAGCGTGTTGGTGATCTTACTTGTAGTTTTGTGACCCTTTGTTGTTTGTTTCAGGTAGAAAAAACTCTTGAATATTTCCTGCAATAGAGGTCTTCTGGTAAAAAAAATTCCTTCAGCTTATATAGATCTGGAAAAGTCTTATTTTTCCTTTATATTGAAACTATAACTTTGTTGGATATATCATTCTTGGTTGTTAATTTCTCTCTTTCAGTAGTTTGAATATCTGGTTCCACTCAGTTCTGGCTTGTAAAGTTTCTGCTGAGAAGTCCAATGACAACCTAATGGGCTTTCCTTTATAGGTTATTTTCTTCTTTTCCCTGGCTGCCTTGAGAATTCTTTCTTTGTCATTAATTTTTTAGAGTTTTTATACAATGTGCCTTGGAGCGGGCCTTTTTGGATTAAGGTAACTAGGTGGTCTGTTCCCTTTTTGCATGCAAGGATCTAGCTCTTTCCATAGGTTTTGGAAGTTCTCATCAACTATTTGTTTGAATAGGCTCTCTGATCCCTTCTCCTTCTCTTTTTCAACTGGTATGCCTATTATTCTTTTTTGCCATTTAATCATTTTTATTTTCAACTACAGTAGTCATACAATATTATACTGGTTTTAGGTGTACACCACAGGACCAGACACCACATAACCCACCAAGTTATCCTGATAAATCTCACACCCATCTGACACTACACATATCTACCAATTCACCACTGACTATATTCCCTATGCTGCACTCCACATCCCCACAAACATTCTGTAACAATCAATTTGTACTTCTCAATCCCTTTACCTTCTTCGTACATCTCCCCAACCCATCTCCCATCTAGCAACTATCAAAATATTCTCTATGTCTGTGAGTCTATTTCTGTTCTGCTTGTTAATTTATTTTGTTTTTTAGATTCAATTGTTGACAGATATGTATTTTTTTAAAGATTTTATTTATTTATTTTTAGAGAGAAGGGAAGGGAGGGAGAAAGAAAGGGAGAGAAACAGGAATGTATGGTTGCCTCTCACACATGGCCCTCACTGGGGACCTGGCCCACAACCCAGGCATGTGCCCTGATTGGGAATCGAATCAGGATCCTTTGGTTCCCAGCCCATGCTCAATCCACTGAGCTACGCCAGCTAGGGCGACAGATATGTATTTATTGCCATTTTACTGTTCATATTTTTTATCTTTGTTTCTTCTTCTTAAAGAAGACCCTTCAATATTTCATATACTACTAGTTTGGTGGTGATGAACTCCCTTTGCTTTTTCTTGTATGGGAAGTTCTTTATCTGTCCTTTGATTCTAAATGATAACTTTGCTGAGTAGAGTGATTTTGGTTGTAGGTCCTTTCTTTTTATCATTTTGAATATTTCTTGCCACTCGCTTCTGGACTGCAAAGTTTCTGTTGAGAAAATAGCTGACAGTCTTCTAGGAGCTCATTGTAGGTAACTAACTGCTTTTCTCTGGCTGCTTTCAAGATTTTCTCTTTGTCTATAATCTTTGGCATTTTAATTATGATGTGCGTTGGTGTGGGCCTCTTTGGGTCCATCTTGTTTGGGACTCTCTCTGCTTCCTGGACTTGTGTGTCTATTTCCTTCACTAAGTTAGGGAAGTTTTTTGTCACTATTTTTTCAAAAAGGTCCCTAATTTCTTGCCCTTTGTCTTCTTGTTCTGGTTACCCCTATGTTGCGAATATTCTTATGCTTGAAGTTGTCCCAGAGGCTCCTTATACTATCTTCATTTTTTTGGATTCTTTCTCTTTTGTGATGTTCTGTTTGTGTGTTTTTTGCCTTCTTATATTCCAAATAGCTGATTTCATTCTTGGCTTTATCTACTTTTCTGTTGATTCCCTGTAAATTATTCTTCATTTCAGTTAGTGTATCCTTCACTTCTGATTGTTCTTTTTTATGGTTTCTATGTCCTTTTTCATGCTATTGAAGTTCTCACTAAATTTTTTGAGAATCCTTAGAACCAATGTTTTGAACTCTGTATCTGGTAGTTAGCTTGTCTCCATTTCATTTAGTTCTTTTTTCTGGATATTTTTACTGTTCTTTTATTTGGGACCTGTTTCTTTGTCTCATATTTTGGTTGCTTCCCTAAGTTTGTTTCTATGTAATAGATAGAGCTGTTATGTCTCCAGTACATGGTATAGTGGCTTTGTGTAGCAGATGTCCTATTGGCTTAGTGGCAAATCCTTTCCAGTCACTCAAGCCAGGCACTCCAGGTGCACCTCTGTGGGAACTGTGTGCACTGTCCTCTGATTGTCAAGCCTTGATTGCTGTTGGAATTATTGGTAGGGATTGACACACAGTCTGATCAGCTGGGGGACCAGCTATAGCAATAGCAAAGGAGCTGATGTGCAAGACCTGACCCTTGTTTCAGTGGGGATTTGGTGCTCATCAAGTTTGCCCCTGCAGTGTGTCACTCATGGAGGCGGTAGGGTTGTAATCCAGCATGATCTGAAGTTGTCCACCAGAAGCACTGGCTGTGGGGCCTCCCAGGAGGTGCAAGGTCAGTCACTGCCTTTGCCCTTCCTGGGGCTACCTGTCATGAGCTACAAAGCAATCTGTGGATGGCTTCTACTTGTCCTGGGCCTGTAGATGTCCAGGAGAGGCAAAGCTGGAACCAAGCCTGGCTACTGCTAATGCCAATCCCAGACCACTTAGTGAGAGGTATGGGGCATGCCAAGGCCAGATCCTGCTTATTTACAATTTGTGAACCTTTCAGGGATTTTAGGAAATTTCACAGCAGGAGCCAAGACAGGAAAATTGTATGGAACAGGCACTGGAAATGGCTTGGGCGGGGCCACGAGTTTGGTGGGGTGGTGTATCAAGGAATCACTAGGTCACAGCAAACAGTGTCAGTTAGGTTGATGGAAACTCAAATATAGTGCCCTCCTGTGAGCTTATTGTTGGGGCGGGCATCTCAAAAAAAGGAATAGTGGGCTCTGACAGAACTTTTGTCTGGGACAAAGCTGCCTCCCCCCGTCACCAAGCACTTGGCCTCATGCCAGACATGTAAGTTCCTTCCTGTATGCCCTTGGTGCCTTTGGAGCTGCTGCCCCAGTGCTAGGGTGCAGAGGGAGTGAGTTCCAGTAAGTTCGTGCATGGTCCTTTAAGAGGAACTGCCTGGGACTCCAGAACACTTTGTCTCACTTAGCCACACTTTCCACTGGTTTTTACAGCCAGAAGTAATGGGGACTTCTCTTCCTGACACTGGAACCCTGGGCTCAGGGGCGTGGTGTGGGTACCACGCTCCTCAGGGGTACATCTGCAGCTGAGATATCCCGCATGATTTTTAACAGCTGTACGTGGGTGTGGGACGAGTCCATTCCATGTCTCCACCCCTCCTATCAGTCTTGATGTGGTTTTTCTTTAAATCCCTAGCTGTAGGACTTCCATTCATCTAGATTTCAGGTGGTTCATAGTTGTCATATGGAAAATAATAGGATAATTAATAAATAACAATACAAGAATAAACTTTGTGTTTGATGCACTCACAAGTGTAAACTTACTTTTGCCCACCCTGTACAAGAAAAGGTACTCAATCTCAGGAATTCAACACATGTGAATTAAAACAATGAGACTTAACTGGAACATAATCAACAAAAGAAAAAAGCAAGAAAAACATAACCAGAGACATTGAAATTAAGAACAATCTAACAATAGCCAGATGGGAAGGGGGAGGGGGCTATGGGGAGAAGGGTTTTCAGGAACCACTATAGAGGACACATGGACAGAACCAAGGGGAAGGGTGGAAGCAGGGGAGGGAGGTGGGTTTGGATGGGGTGGGGAAAGGGGAGGGAAGAGGATGCAGACAACTGTAATTGAACAACAATAAAGTAATTTTAAAAAAGCAATAAGACTAATCTAATCAAGTCTTCATATCTAATTTCCAGTTTATACAGAGCAGGTAAACACCAAGAGGAAATATTAAACACATGCAATATGTGATTGGCTTCTTCAAGCAACTGGTCTGCTCTCCTTTAAAGGTTAGAGTTGTAAAAACAAAAGAGGCTAAAGATACAAGAACCGAACACATGGCATAGACTTTGAGCGGACCCTGATTCCAAAAAACATGAAGTATAAAAGACATTTTCAAGTCAACTCTGGAAATTTGAATATGGACTAAATATTACATAATATTAAGTAATTATTGTCAGTTTTCTTGGTTATTGTGACTAAATGGTAAAATATCTCTTTTAGAAGAATCGTATCAAAGCATTTGAGAGTGAATATCATCATGACTGCTCTTTTTATACAATTCATGCCCACAAAGCAGACAAATACAGATAAAAGAGTAAATATGCCAAAATGTTAATAATTATTGATTTACTGGTAGATATGTGGGTGTTCTCTGTGTTATTCTTTTTATATTTGAAATGTTCAATAAAAATGAAGTTTATTTAATAATACAGATTAGGTTAAAATCTCTCTCTCACACACACAATTACATTTTAACTCACACCAACAGAAAAGCTAACCCTGCAAGGACTAGCATTGCCAAGTGTTGGTGAGGATGTGAAGCACCGAGGCCTCTCATATGTGGCTGGTGGGGACACAAAGTAACAGAATCACTTCGGCATCATCTAGTAAAGTTCGAGGAACTTGTCCCATGACCCAGCAATTCTAATCCAAAGTGTCTACCCTACTTAAGTGTTGGTGCTTGAATACAAGGAGACCGGAATGAGAACACTCAGAGCAGATGTATGCCCCAAATTAAAATCCCCAAATTAATAACAACAATGAAATCCCACAATTAAGTGAATTTGTAAAAACCTGCTGATTACTCATACAATAAAATACTATACAACAGTACAATGAATTAACTACAGCTGTGTGCAACATGCACGCCTCTCACAAACATGTTGGTAAAAGTAGCCAGACATAAAAAACACATACTGTATCGATCCATTTCTACAAACTTCAATAACAGATCAAATCAAACAACAGTGTCCATGGATGTATATTTATGTAGTGAAATTAGAAAGAAAAGCAAAAAAGTGAATGGCCACAGAAGCAGGGACAGTAGTTGCCTTTGAAGAGGGAACTGCAGCTGAGAAGGGGTAGCAGGAGGGTTCCAGAGGCTAGCAGAGTTTTATTTCTTGACCTGATATGGGGTTTACTTTCTATAAAAATAAAACATAAGTACATTATGTTTTATATACTTTTCTATATGTGTTCTACCTTGCAATAAAGAGTATTAAAAAGTAAAAAAAAATGTCTGCAGAAAAAAATAAACATCTGGCCTAAAATCCCTCGGTGTTGCGGGCAAGACTCCTCGGCACCATGTTCGGGGGGAGAACCGCCTGTGAAATGAAGCGGCAGGTGTCTAGGGCTCTGCCAGGGGAGGCTGTCTGGGTTTACACTGGCCTCGCTGCACAGGGATTGGTCGGTTGTCACCAGACTTTGACGAGTGGTGTCCACAAAATAAACTAAATTATTTATTTCTTGTTGGAAAGGTGTCTATCCTACCAGACAGGCAATTCTTATTCCCGCAGCCTGTAAGCTCAGTGAGGGAGGGCGAAAATCTCCCAGATTTGTCCTGTATTTGTTACATCCAGGGCCCAGAGCCCAAGGCAGAACATCGCAACGGTGGGGGGCAGGGGCGCTCAGAGCACCGAGGTCCTGCCTTGATATTGGGCCTCAGGGTAGAGTGACTGGCTCAGGGGCACACGCATTGCCCCGCGCTCCTAGAAGGAACGCTTCTCTCCTGTTGCTGTTCACGTGGAGCTTTTCCTTAATTTTTTCCACTCCTCAGTGAGAAATTTCATTCAGCTATGAGTAACAACAACCAGTGGAACCCGGTGAGGTTTCATCTGCTCTGCCCCAACAACCACCCTCTGAGGTGAGTGGTTGCTGGTGTTGGATCTGTGATTGAAGGGGGTGGACGGCGCTCCACACCTCTGCGGTTGTCCAGGCCTTTTCCTCGTGGCCCCAAACCTGGGCCAGCGTTAGGACATGTGGCGCCTTTATGAAAAATACAAAAGGCACGCTTCTGTGCAGATGAAGTACAACAGACTCATCCAGCCCCTGGGGGAACAATTTACCAAAGGACACGCCCACCAACCAACTCGGGGTTTTATAGCTGTCTCCCCCACACTCACCAGTGTGAGTCTGGACACCTCAAATGAACCTCAGGGGTTTTTCACACAGTACTGAAATCTGAATTATGTATAGCGGAGGACCTGAGTTCCAAAGAAAAAAGGACTACCACTCAAACCCACACTGATTGCTGAAAATCAGTTGCAGGTCCATCCAGTGGCAAAACCTAGGCAATGCATCGGATGGTCTCGGGGTTTACTCTCAAACTGCGTGGGTGAGGAGGAGAGGATTGCAACTATCCTTGCAGAGACCTGAGCTGAGCTGTTCAGACACAAGTTCAATGTCATGGCAGTTTCAGTGCCTGTGGACACACACCCTAAGCTCTGCAGCCCGGGCTACAAAATGTTAGCTTCACTGTGGCACCCACTTTTATGCTTCGGTCGGCTCGCTTTCAGAACCAAGAGGGAAAATTCGCTTGGACCCACACACACTTCCCTTATGCACAGGAAAAAATCAGGAGGGGAGTAGTTTTCTTGCATACAAGTGGAGATAAGGGCTGAGTCAGAGGAGGGAGAGCATGAAGCAGGTCGGCATTTGAATCAGGGTTCATATTTACGACTCACAGCAACCAAAGTCATAACAGTAAGGGATCTGAGAGTAACAGGCAGAGCAACTACATTTATTAAGTATGAATCAAACCACTGCATTTATAGCTGCCAGGCCATTGTCTACACAATTGGAAAAACTGGGATCATGCACAATTTTTTCTCTCCTAGATCCACATCAGTCCTTAAAAAGGACTTTAGAGAAGCCCTGTTTGGGTCCATTTCCAGAAACCAAATGTCCACCCTCCTTGATTAGATTTTACCCTACTTTCAAGCTAATAAGTTAGCCGGTTGCTGGTTCTTGCATGCTGCCAGAAGCCAAGGGATGGGTCAGGAATAAGAGACTTCATTACCCACAGCACAGTGCCCGCATGAGCATCAGCGTCTCTGCATTGGTCCTCCCCACCCCAGTGTCTCGTGGCAGCAGCCAGGTGGCATAGTCAGGTGGTGCCCCAGAGGGATACCACTCAGGCAGTGTGTGTGCACCACAGTCAGGGAGCCCCAGCTTGGGGAACCCACTGCTTTTATAGCAAACAAGCCTGCTCTTCGTCCAGGGGAGACAGTTGCATAAACAACCCTGAGAAATGGCTGAGATAATCAAGCATCAGGATTTTGCTTTCTGGGCACACACCACAGGACACAAGAGGCCCAGGGAGGGCTCTCTCTCCCCAGTGACCACCTCAGCCCCACCAGAACCTCATGGAATAGAAAAATGCAATTCCCAAACAGAGGTGCAGGGATAAACAAAAACAACAGAAGCACCTCCTGGCCAGCCTGAAGTTAACTGGAGTTGGATATTATCCCATCCCGGGTACTCACATGTGCACACAGCAAATCCTACCAGGAAATGGAGCATCCACCATTTTCTTTTTCTGCTCTGGCTCTCTCCAGGAAGACCCTCTGCCAGGCTGTTGGCTGCGGCTGAGTTGTGGAAATGTGCCTCCAGCTGCTTCCTGGGTCCACAGAGGAGCAGCTGCTTCTGAATCTGAGATGTCCAACACACGCAGGTCTTCTGAGAATGTGAGTTCTGAAGACACATCCGCCCTCCATCCCCACCAGAAAAGAGGGAGCAGCTGCCTTTTTGTGCTGCAGTCCATTAGATGTGACCAAACACTATTCATATTATCCAGGTACAGTGGCGTTTGAGGGGCAGATTTTGCGGGTTTACTCCCCTTTCTCAGCCACTCTTTCTTCCCTAAATTGGACGCAGATGTGTCACATGGCAGTTGGGGAGGGGAGGCCAAGAGGCCGAGCAGGACAGACTCCATGAGGGCCGGCTTCCCTGAGGCATTTCTCTCCTGGGGGATTTCCCAGCCCCTGTAGAAGGACGCAGGCTGGCACCTAATAGTTTGTGAGAAGGGCCCACACTGGAAAGGGTGGACTTTAATTAGGTTCGCATTCAGCCACCTCAGTGCATATAAACACTTTTAGTATTTCAGAACATGACCATCCCTCTCATTCCGCGTTCCTCTGTCTTTACCTCTATCAGCTCTCACCCCTTGTCTGCTCTCCCACGTCCAATGGACGGACTCAAAGAGGAAGGGATAAGGCAGTTGTCAGAGCTGGGAATTTGTCAGGACTAGCAGAAACAAACGGTGTCAGTTCTCATTGTCATTTCAAATCTTCAATTTAAAAAAATTCTCTTGAGAAATTCAAGCATGTCGGCACCGATTCCCAGGCCACGTCTTGGAGCGGTGTCTTTGAGCCTCTAGTGGGGAGGCAGGTAGTGGAGGCTCTGAGGGCGGATTGGACACAGCTGACTCCACTGTGTAGGATATGGACTTTAGGTGACCAGCTTTCTGTACTCGCTTCCCTGTGTCCCCGTGACCAAAGGATTAGATTTCTAAGAAAGCTAGCAAAGATTGAGTGCCCACAGAAGAAAGAAGGCCAAGCTTGGCCTCGTTAGCAGTGAGCCATCTCCCAATTCCAGCCTAACTCTAGAGCAGGGACGGCAAACAAGCCTCACGTTTCATTGCCAACACACAGGGATCTACACTGACTGCCTAGAGCAGGGGTCAGCTTCCTTGCATTTCTGTAAAAAGTCAGATAACAAGAATTTGAGGCTTTGGGACTATATGGTCCCTGTGGCAGTTCCTCAGCTCTGCCACTGGAATGCAAAAGCAGCCACGGACAACATGTGAACAAGTAACTGTGGCTGTGTCCCAATAAAGCTGTATGAAATCGGTGGTGGGCTGTATAAGCCCTCAGGCCGCAGTTTCCACCACCTCCCCGCCTCCCCCACACACCTAGAGACCACGGTATTGTAATGGGACCCGAGGCTGCCTCCAGGCTGGGGAGGGGTGTTGTGCTCGGTCAGTCTCATCTGCACCGGTACTTGTAAGTGGAGCAACAGGGTCTAGATCAGTGGTCCACGAAGTGGGCTGTGCCTACCCCAGATGTATACATGACCCACTGAGATGTGTGAAAAAAACTTAGAATTTCTATTTATTTTTATCTTAATCTGTTTTCATTTTAGACTAGTGACCATATCTACCCCATCATGGATCCATGGAAGTTGCAGTGAGTCAGTCTTCTACATAATGTGCTAATCAGAAGTCAGGCTCACAAAGCTCTGGAGAGGATGTCACAGCACATGTGCCCTGGAGTGGCAATATCTGCCCGCTGCCTCTCCCCGAGGGTCTGCCCTGGTGCCTTTTTAGTTCCACGAAGTTACTTCATAGGTTGGCAGCAGCCACAGCTACATAACACCTCTTGTAGGTAAAGAATGGAAAGGAAAGAAAATGCACAGAGTACAAAAGATTCAACCTCGTCTGGGGCAGACATGTCTGTGAACACCCCATACAGCGTGGGGAGACTTTCCAGAGGGAGCCAGAGACGGAGTGCTGACAGTCTGCCCTCCGCCACCTCACTCACGGGGTGAAGGGGCAGAGGGACAGGAGCTCTTTCTTTCCCCATCCCGCTGCTCTCCCTTTCACACAGAGAAGAGGAGCTGGAAGAGGCCGTCAGAGCTGTCGCGTCAACCCACACAGAGGCAAGTGACGAAGTCAGACTCTCCTGAGACAAGAGCCAGTTGTTGTTTTGTAGCTTCCCGGTATCCATTTCCCTTTCTCCTAGTAACAGCCCCACACTTTACTTAGAGGAAATAGGTTCTGCCCATGGTGCAAAGTCTATAGAATTGACAAACAAAACACCATTGGAATGGCTATCATCAATAAATCGATAAACAAGTGCTGGTGAAGATGTGGAGAAAAGGGAACCCTCATGCACTGTTGGTGAGAATGCAGATTGGTGCAGCCACTGTGGAGAACCGTATGGAATTTCCTCAAAAAATTAAAAATGAAACTGTCTTATGAACCAGTCTTTCCACTTCTGGGAATATATCCAAAGAAATCTAAAACACTAATTCTAAAGAATATATGCATATCTATGTGCACTGCCGGCTTTCTTTATAAAAGCCAAGATTTGGAGGCAGCCCAAGTGCACATCAGTAGATGAGTGGATAAAAAAGTTTTGATACACTTACACAGCAGAATACTACTCAGCCATAAAAAAGAGGGGAATCTACTTTTTGCAATAGCTTGGATGGACCTGAAGAATGTTATGCTAAGTGAAATAAGCCAGTCAAAGAAAAACAAGTAGCATATGATTTCACTTATATGTGGAATCTAATGAACAAAATAAACTAACAAACAAAATAGAAATAGACTCAATGAAACAGAACAGACTGACAGCTGTCAGATGAGGGTAGGAATTGGGGGGCTGGGTGAAAATTGTAAAGGAATTAACCAAAAACAAAAGAAAGCAAAACAACAACTCATAGACACAAACAAGAGTATAGTGATGACCAGAGAGAAAGGGGGGATGGGGAGGCAGAAGAGGGTAAAAGAGGAATAAATGGTGGTGGAAGGAGACTTGACTTGGGGTGGTGAGCACACCATACAATATACAGATGACGTATTCTGGAATTGTATACTTGAAACCTATATAATTTATTAGCCACTGTTGTGCAAATAAATTCGATTAAAAATAAGACAGAAGACAAGACCTTTGAATAACTCCTCCCATAGAGTTCACAGTTGCCATCTCTTTTACATGTTGGTCCCTTTCCAGAAGCATTTAGCACAGGTGGAAAAGCTGTAGCACAAAGTCATCACTGTGCTCCTGTAGGAAACAAAACCATGCGCTCTTGCTAACCACTCGTACTTTTTGCAGCTGCTGCTTTCATAGGAAGCTGCAGTGTATGCCAGCCAAGAATGCAAGCTTTTAATTACAGTAGTTAAGACCTTTTTTTATTACATGATAATTTTCCCATATAGAGGAACAAGGTTACAGGGGCTTCAGATTGGTTTTATTTCATTTTATATTTTGTGTTTTTTAAATTATATTTCATTGATTATGCTATTATCATTGTCCCAATTTTCCCTTCTTGGCTCCCCTCCACCCAGCACCCCTCACTCCCTCAGACAATCCCACACCATTGTTCATGTCCGTGGGTTCTGTGTACAAGTTCTTCGGCTACTCTGTTCCCATGCTGAACTTTATACTCCCATGGCTATAACTACCTATATGTACTTAATCCCCTCACCTTTGCATACATTCCCTCACACCCCACTCCCATCTGGTAACCATAACGCTCTCTGTATCCATGATTATATCTCTGTTCTTCTTGTTTGCTTAGTTTGCTTTTAGATTTTTTTAAAAGATTTTATTTATTTATCATTTTTTTAGAGAGAGGAGAAGAGAGGGAGAAAGAGAGGGAGAGAAACAGCAATGTATGGTTGCCTCTCACATGGCCCTCACTGGGGACCTGGCCTGCAACCCAGGCATGTGCCCTGACTGGGAATCGAACCGGGACCCTGTGGTTCCCAGCCCGCGCTCAATCCACTGAGCTACACCAGCCAGGCCTGCTTTTAGATTTTTTTAAAAAATATATTTTATTGATACTATTACAGTTGTCCCATTTTTTCTCCCCTTTATTCCCCTCTGCACCCACCCCTCCCAGAAGCATTCCCCCAGCTCCCTTAGTTCATGTCCATGGGTCATACATATAACTTCTCCATTCCCTATACTATTCTTAACCTTGCCCTGTCTATTTTGTACCTACTATTTATGCTTCTTATTCCCTGTACATTTTCCTCCCTTCTCCCCTCTCCCCCTCTCTGCCGATAACCCTCCATGTGATCTTCATTTCTGTGATTCTGTTCCTGTTGTAGTTGTTTGCTGACTTTGTTTTTGTTTTTTCTTTTAGGCTCAGTTGTTGATAATTGTGAGTTTGTTGTCATTTTACTGTTCATAGATTTGATCCTTTTCTTAGATAAGCCTCTTTAACATATCATATAATGAGGACTTGGTGGTGATGAACTCCTTGAACTTGACCTTATCTGGGAAGCACTTTATCTGCCCTTCCATTCTAAATGATAGCTTTGCTGGATAGAGTAATCTTGGATGTAGGTCCTTGTCTTTCATACTTCTTCCCAGACCCTTATGCCTGCAAGGTTTCTTTTGAGAAATCAGCTGATAGTGTTAAGGGAACTCCTTTGTAGGTAACTGTCTCCTTTTCTCTTGCTGCTTTTAAGATTATGTCCTTTTCTTTGATCTTGGCTAATGTAATTACAATGTGCCTTGGTGTGTGCTTCCTTGGGTCCAATTTCTTTGGGACTCTCTGAGCTTCCTGGACTTCCTGGAAGTATATTTCCTTTGTTAGATTGGGAAAGTTCTCCTTTATTATGTTTTCAATTTCTTGCTCTTCCTCTTCTCCTTCTAGCATCCCTATGATTTGGAATTTGGAATGTTTAAAGTTGTCCTGGAGGTTTTTCAGCCTCTCTTCATTTCTTTGAATTCTTGTTTCTTCATTCCGTTCTGGTTGAATGTTTATTTCTTCCTTCTGGTCCAAATCATTGATTTGAGTCCTGGTTTCCTTTCCTTCACTGTTAGTTCCCTATATATTTTTCTTTATTTCACTTTGCATAGCCATCACTTCTTCCTCTATTTTGCGACCATACTCAACCATTCTGTCAGCATCCTGATTACCAGTGTTTTTGAACTGTGCATTTGATAGATTGGCTCTCTCTTCATCCCTTAGTTCTATTTTTGGAGTTTTGATCTGTTCTTTCGTTTTGGCTATATATATATATATATAATTATTTTTTTGTCTCAACCCACCTATTTGCTTGTAAGGGGAGGAACCTTAGGTATTCGACAGGGTGGGGCAACCACATTTTGCATTGTGGTGCTATCAGTGGGGCAGGGGTTGGAGAGGGAACAATGCTGCTAGCTTGGCTCTTGGCTGGCTTTCAGTCACTCCTCCCTGACCCAAAAGCAAATTGGGCCTTTCTGGTGCTGATTCCCAGGTGGTTGGGCTCGTGTACGTTCTAGGATCCTGTGGGTCTCTCCAACCAACTCTCCTGTGAGGCTGAGAGTTTCTCTTGCCACCTCAGCCCCCACAAGTTTTTTACAGCCGGAGGTTTTGATGTTTTCTTTTCCTGCATTGGAACCCTGGGTTGCATAGTCTGTCTTGCTTCTGCATTGTTCCTCCCAGTTTCTCTACATGCAAATGTGGGACTGCCCAGTTCGCCAGCTGCTGTCTCGCCCACCTGGTCCTCCAGCTACTGCTTTGCTGGGTGTCCTCTCTGCCCCGGCTGCTCATCTCCACCCCTCCTACCAGTCTGAATGAATGTTTCTTCTTTGATTCCTTGATTGTTGGACTTCCATACAGTTTGATTTTCTGGTAGTTCTGGTTATTTTTTGTATTTAAATTTTTGTTGTCCTTCTTTTGGTTGTAGGAGGAGGCAAAGTTTATCTACCTATAACACCATGTTGGCTGGAAGTCAGTTTGCTTTTAGATTCAATTGTTGATAGTTATTTATTAATTGCCATTTTATTGTTCATAGTTTTGATCATCTTCTTTTTCTTAAATAAGTCCCTTTAACATTCCATGTAATAAAGGCTTGATGATGATGAACTCCTTTAGTTTTTTCCTGTCTGGGAAGCTCTTTATCTGCCCTTCAATTGTAAATGATATCTTTGCTGGGTAGAGCATTCTTGGCTGTAGGTCCTTGCTTTTCCTGACTTTGAATATTTCTTGCGAATCCCTTCTTGCTTGCAAAGTGTCTTTTGAGAGATCAGCTGACAGTCTTATGGGAACTCCCCTGTAGGTAACTGACTGCATTTCTCTTGCTGCTTTTAAGATTCTCTCTTTATCTTTAACCCTTGGCATTTTAATTACGATGTGTCTTGGAGTGGACCTCTTTGCATCCATATTGTTTGGGACTCTCTATACTTACTGGATTTGTATGTTTATTTCTTTTGCCAATCTAGAGAAGTTTTCTTTCATTGTTTTTTCAAATAGATTTCCAATTTCTTGCTCTTTCTCTTCTCCTTCTGGTACTCCTATGATGCCAATGTTGGAATTCTTTAGGGTGCCCCACAAACAGCTTAAACTATGCACTTTTTTTGGATTCTTTTTTCTTCTTGTTGTTCTGATTGGTTATCTTTTTCTTCCTTATGTTCCAAATCATTGATTTGATTCTCAGCTTCATCCACTCTACTGTTGTTTCCCTGTAAATTGTTTTTTATTTCAATTAGTATATCCTTCACTTCTGACTGGATATTTTTTATGCTGTTGAGGTCCTCACTAAGTTCCTTGAGCATCCTTATAACCTGTGTTTTGAATTCAGGTTATCAGATAAGCATGTGATAGATTGCTTATCTCCATTTCACTTAGTTCTTTTCCTGGAGTTTTGATCTGTCCTTTCATTTGGGATGTTTCTTTGTCTCCTAATTTTGGCAGCATCCCCATGTTTGTTTCTATGTATTAGGGGGAGCTGCTATGACTCCATGTTTTGGTAGTGTGGCCTAGTGTGGCCTATAGAGTCCAGTGGCACAGCCTCCCTGGTTACCCAAGCTGGGGATTCAAGGTGTGCCCTTCATGTGGGTTGAGTACATCCTCCTCTTGTAGTTGAGCCTTGATTGCTGTTGAAAGGTCAATGGGAGAGATTTACCCAGGCTAGTCAGCTGCAAGGACTGGCTGTGACCACTGACCACCACTCTCCACCCTCCACCCTCCACCCTCCACCCTCCATGGAGTATCTGCTGTGCAGGGCAGGGTGGTGGTGCTCCAATGTGATCTGTAGCTGTTCACTGGGTATATAGGTTCTGGGGTTCCCCAGGTGGTGCAGGCCAAGGTCAGCCCCCACCTGTGTTCTGCCCAGGGCCACCCTGTACAAGGTATAGAGCAATCTGAGATGGCTGCCACTTGTGCTCAGCTTAGAGATTCCCAGGTGAAGCAAGACTGTGAATCTAGACTGGCTGTTGCTAGTGCTAGGCCTGGGGGCCACTAAGCAAGAGGTATGGGGGCTGGGGACTCCCTGAGGCAAACTGTTGCTTGTTTGAGAGGATTAAGGAAGTTGTGAAGTATGAGTCAAGAGCAGCCATTCATATGAAAAAGTAACTATTAACAGCTTGAGTGGGACTGTAAATTGGATGGGAGGGAGTCTCAGGTGATCGCCAGGGCAGGGCAAACAGTGTTAGCCAGACTGATGGAGTCTCATATATGGCACCCATCTGCTGGTTCTGTGGTTCTATGGAGGGAGGGTTTAGAAAAGGGACAAGGGCTCTGCCAGCCTTTCTGTCTAAGAGAAAGCTGTCCCCCAGCTCTCACCCTGATTTCGGACACATCAGTTCTTCCCTGTATATCACTGGTGACTTTCATGCTGCTACCCCAGTGCTGGAACTTAAAAGAAGTAAGTCTGAGTAAGTCTGTCTGTGGGTTAAGAAGAATTGCTTGGGACTCCAAAAGTTTCTTCCACCGACTCAGTCCCCGCTGGTTTTTACAGTTGGAAGTTATGGGGACTTATCTTCCTGACACTGGAACCCTGGGCTAGGTGGCCTGGTGTGGGGCTGTGACTCCTCATTCCTGAGATATCCCTCCCAAATTTTTTTCCACCACATGTGATTGTGGGACTAATCTGTTCAGTGTGTCCTACTTGAATGGATGTGGTTTCTTTAATTCTATAGTTGTCAGACTTTTCATTCAACTCAATTTCTACTGGTTCTGAGTGATGGCTGTTCTATAGTTTGGTTGTAATTTTGATGTAGTTGTGTGGAGAGGTGAGCTGTGTTTACCTACACCTCTATCCTAACAGGAAGTCTCTTAAGATTGGTTTTTGTAATCCTTTGGACAAGGTGTCTAGATGACAGAAAAGGCAGTAAAAGAGAAAAAAGGATTATAGATGACACTAGAGAAAGCTAGAAAATGAGAAACACAAAAGTGAGTTTAAGGAAGACTGCTTGAGTGATCTGTTTCAAGTGGAGACTTTTTTTTTTTATCCTCACCTGGGGACTTTTTCTTTTTCTTTTTGTTTTTTAGAGAGAGAGAGAGAAAGAGAGAGAAACATCAATGTGAGGGAGAAACATCAATTGATTGCCTTCTCATATGCTCCCCAACCAGGAATCAAACCTGCAACCTGGGTATATGCCCTGACCAGGAACCGAACCTGCAAAGTTGGAGTCTACAGGATGATGCTCCAACCAACTGAGCCACACCCATCAGGGCTCAGGTGGGAACACTTTTTTTTAAAGATTTTATTTATTTATTTTTAGAGAGAGGGGAATGGAGGGAGAAAGTAAGGGAGAGAAACATCAATGTGTGAGAGAAACACCGGTCAGTAGCCTCTCACACAAGCCCAGACTGGAGAATGAACTTGCAACCTGGGCATATGCCCTGTCCAGGAATCAAATTGGTGACCTTTAACTTTGCAGGACAACTCCCAACCAACCGAGCCACACTGGTCAGGGCCAAGTGGGAACTCTTTAGATCATCAATGTGAACCCTAGATCTAACTGCAACGTAATCCTATTTGCACGTATTGAACATGCATTAATTGGGCATTTAATCATTAGCATTGCATCTGTGTGTCACCCCTGATCAATGCAGACTCCTGTATATCCAGGTGACTGATTTGTTACCTAGAGCTGTGCTGTCCAGTACAGCAGCCACTAGCCACACACCGTTATGAAGCAGTTGAATTGTGGCTACTGAGACTGAGGAGCCGAACTTTAAATATTAGCTAACTTGAATTTAAATTCACTGCATGTGGCTAGTGGCTGCTGTATTGGCCAGCGCAGGTCTAGAGCCTGCTTCCCTGAGTGTGGTGTCCAGACCACTAGCACACGCACTGTCTGGGAGTTTGTTAGAAATGCAGTATTTCTTTTCATTTTATTTTTTTTCAATTCATTTAATTCCATATTATTTTGTGTTGGTTTCAGGTGTACAGTAGTGTTGACAATCATATACTTTAAAAAGTGTTCCCTTTGATATTCCCAGGACCCATCTGGCGCCATACATAGTTATCAGAATCTTGTTGACTATATCCCCTGTTGTATGTTACATCCCCATGACTACTTTGTAACTACCAATTTGTACTTCTTAGTCCTTTCATCTCTTTTACCCAGTCCCCCATTCCCCCTCCCCTCTGGCAACCACCAGTCCACTCTGTGTCTGAGTCTGTTTCAATTTTGTTTATTTTATTCTATAGATTCCACATATAAGTGAAATCAATATGGTAATCATCTGTTTCTGACTGACTTATTTCACTGAGTATAATACCCTTTAGGTCCATCAATGCTGTTGCAGATAGTAAGATTTCACTCTTTTTTATGGCCAAGTAATATTCCATCATACATATGTAGCACAGCTTTTTAATCCACTCTTCTATTGATGGGCACTTGGGTTGCTTTCATAGCTTGTCTATTGTAAATAGGGGTGATATATTCTTTCAAATTAGTGTTTTGTGTTTCTCTGGATAGATTGCCAAAAGTGGTAATACTGGGTCTTAAGGCAGTTCCATTTTCACTATTTTGAGGTATCTCCATACTGTTTTCCATAGCGGCTGCATCAATCCACATTCTCACCAACCAAAAGGGTTCCCTTTTCTCCACATTTTCACCTGCATCTGTCATTTGTGTATTTACTGATGATTGCCATTCTGACTGATGTAATATCCCACTGCAGTTTTAATTTGCATTTCTGACAATTAGTGATGTTGAGCGTCTTTTTTTTTTAAGGTTTTTATTTCTTTATTTTTAGAGAGAGGGGAAGGGAGGGAGAAATAGAGGGAGAGAAACAGCAATGTATGGTTGCCTCTCACACGGCCCTCACTGGGGACCTGGCCCGCAACTCAGGCATGTGCCCCCACTAGGAATCGAATCGGGACCCTTTGGTTCCCAGCCCGCGCTCAATCCACTGAGCTACACCAGCCGGGGCATGATGTTGAGCATCTTTTTATGTCATTAGCCATCTGTATGTCCTCTTTTAAGAAAATGTCTGTTTACTCTATGCTCATTTTAATTGGATTTTTTGTGTGTGTTTTGTATGAGTTTATTATAAATTTTGGATATTAAACCCTTATCAAATGTATCATTGGTGATTATCTCCCCCTGTTCGGTAGGTTGTCTTTTTGTTGTTGATGGTTTCCTTTGCTAGGCAAAAACTTTAGGTTAATGTAGTCCCCATTTGTTTATTTATTTTTTTTTGGTCTCCCTTGATTGAGGATAGATTAGAAAAAATACTGCTAAATGTCAGAGGTTTTTTTTTTTTTTTATGGTTTAGATCTTACATTTAAGTATTTAATACATCTTGAGTTTATTCTTGTATATTGTAAGGCGGCCTAGTTTTTTTTTTTTTGCATGATTTTCCCAGCACCACTGACTAGACTGTCTTTACCCCACTCTGTGTTCTTGCCTCCTTTTTCAAATATTAATTGACTATAAAGGCGTGGGTTTGTTTCTGGGCTCTGTATTCTGTTTATCTATTTAATGCCAGTGCCATGCTGTTTTGATTAGTATTGCCTTGTAATATAATTTGATTATCAGGTAGTATACTTCCAACTTTGTTCTTTATCAAAATTGCTTATGTTATTCAGTCTTTGTGGTTCCATATACACTTTTGGATTCTTTGTTCTAGTTGTGTGAGATATGCTATTGATTTTTTTTTAATAGGAATTGTGAGAAACCAGTATTCCTGACTCCATCTGGAGTTCCTGAAATACATTCAGCAGTGTAACAAGATCACCAGGTAATTCCTATGCACATTCAATCTTGGAAAGCACTTAACCTAGAGTAGGGGGTCTTATTTGAATACTCTGAAGCCCATAAAATTGTATAAAAATTTCAAGTGTATAAAGTTTACTATACATGCAAATATACACATATATGTATGTATACTCATACACACGAGAGAGTACCCCAAAACCTCCGAATTATCTTCTGGAGGGTGGGCCCCCTGTAGTACAGGCTTCCCCCACTAGGTGAGTATTCTAGGAACCCATCTATATCAGTGTACCAGATGGTGGTGTTGTGAGAAGCTGCATTAGGTTTCAGTGAATATTTTTGGAAGACTCTTTGAACACTTTTGCCCATTTCATGGTGTGATTTATGAGTACTCCTGCTCACACTCTGCTGAGTGTTTGCATGATCCCCATGCCCCACCCTCCCTTGTTGTGAATTCTGGCCAGCAGGATTTGTATGCCATGGCAGGCGTGTAAAGAAATTTACATTAATACTGGACTAGAAATTCCGGGACCATGCGTCCCCTCCATTATCATCTTGGAGAGGCCCCGAGCCGAGTGGCGACCAGCTTTTTATTGCTGTTTCTTGGGCACTTTATGTCTGCATGGTCTTCATTAACTATGCATGGATTGTAGATTTACATTAGGTGGTAGACGCTCAAGATGGCACATCAAGAGGATAGATATGCAAATAGAAAGACAATAGGCTTGGGCTGACTCACTGGTCCGAGGAAGCTAGGCATGCATTAGCATAAGTTCTTTTGATTCAGGGAGAGATTTTAGCAAGAGCAAGTTTTAAATCTAGGAAATATGCCATCCTGATTTACCCACAGGAAATTCCACTGTCACACACATGGGTCCTGCTTGCCATCCTATGTTCCACAAGAGTCCGCGCTCCCTTAGATGTGAAACATTAGAGCTACAATTCCCATGGTGGGATGCTTGAATTTCCTTTACTCCCTATTCACCCAGTCTTGCCCTGAGTGAATTTTTGTTTCCCCAGATGAAAAATGTCCTCAAAAGGAAACGTTTTGCTGATGTGGAAGAGGTTAAACAAAAAAGGCAGAAGCACTAAAAAGCATCAATCAACGAGTTCAAAAACTGTTTTGAGCAGTGGAAAAAACATCTCGATATGTGTATTGCAACAAATGGAGAGTACTTTGACGGCGACTAAAGTTTAAACATGTAGGAATAAATACACAATTTTTTATAAATAAATTCCATTTTGGGGGTTCTCCCCTCATATATATAGAAATTATACTTTTCCCTTTCTTTCACCTTGGAGACAGTGTCTATATTTTTTCCCTCGGATTTTCCAAGGAATTTATGATCCAAAACTCAAGAATTTTTATCCTACAGAAACAAAGCCCTATAAAGTAGGAAAGCAGATTTCACTGAACAAAGAAAAAGCTTAAAGTTATCCTTTGCTATGCAAGCACACTCTTCATTCCATGAAGGTCAGAATTGGCAACCCTTAGCTCTGTGTTTCTTCCACTGTGCTTTCATTTGTGTGTGTGTGATAACTACACGGTACACTCTCCTGTTTTCGTTTCACAATATCACATATAGACATATCAATACAGGCTACATGTTAATATAACATTTTTATATATTATATTTTGTAGGATACACACACATCTCCTTATTTCTTTGTGTAAAGTTGGCCACAAAAGGCATTTCTGTGTCAATACTAGTTTGTGCTGCCTGGAATACTGGTGAAGGGTTAAGCGCTAATGTACTACTGCAGCTGTTCCCAATTTTTCAGTTGATTCAGGAATCAACCAGGAATCTTTTTAATTAGTATAATGGCAGTCCATCTACCACATGAAACCATGGATAAAAAGTTAAATCACATGAGCCCTGGCTGGTGTAGCTCAGTGGATTGAGCACGGGCTGCAAACCAAAGGGTCGCCGTTTCGATTCCCAGTCAGGTCACATGCCTGGGTTGCAGGCCAGGTCCCCAGTGGGGGCCAGGTGGAGGCAACCACACACTGATGTTCCTCTCCCCCCTTTCTCCCTCCCTTCCCTTCTGTCTAAAAATAAATAAATACTTAAAAAACATAATTTGAAACCATTAAAAAAAGAGTTAATCACATGAACTTGATTATTGAGCTTACTTTTCCATTAGTCAATAGTGCTGCTTTTATATTATAATAAAAATAATAATCCTTTATTTCTTTTAGCAAAAATGTAGGAAATAATGATACTACCATGTTGAGGATAAAACTGTGGTTGCTTTCAGGCTTTGTAAATTTGCCTTAGAAAAACTTTGCCATTTGTTAACAACTAGAAAATGTCTCGGCATCTATGTTAAGGCAATGATTTATTTCAAGTTGCCCAAGCCCCTAGAATTAGATGATAGATGTCCAAGTCTCAAAACAATATTAAGAATTCACCTTGAATCACTGTTTTCCCACTGGTGTTTAAGAAGTGGTAGTCGACTAATGCAGCCAGGACAGTGAACTCATCACACAGAGCCGCAAGTGTTTCCCAGATGAGGGAAACTAAGTTCGGCCTCACAAATATCATTAACACTCCCAACTCTGTGATATTCCTGGTAGGGTAGCTTTTCTCTACCCCATTCTCTCCCATTCTAGAATGCACACTGGAAGGCAAGTGAATGGCGCTACTTGAATCTAGTCTAATAGTCTATTAGTTATACAACTTCATACCCAATGGCATTATTCTCACACCTCACACCCAGTCAAGGCACTCACCTTGTGCCAGCACCGTTTCTGAGGGCCCTTCATTCGCTCCTTGTCTTCAGTCAGGGGTACGGTTACCATCTGGCACTCGGTGTTAGGTATTTATTTGATTTATTAATATAACCAGTAGAAGGAGTTTTAAAAATATTTATTATATTTGGTTTTAGAAATAATATAAAATAAAAATTGGTACAATTATGTCACAGACCCTTGGAAAGGCATCTTTATCTTTTCACACCAGAGAAGAGTTTTATGTAATATCAGAAATGGAAACACCTAAGCAGTTGGCGGCACAGATTAATGCTGCTAAGAGAAGCCCTTGTAAATTTTTTAAGTTTTCTTCTCTGCTGTCATTTATTTTTGGGCAAATACCAGTCCAGTGGAAAGAGTTCTGAACATAAAAGGCACCTAGAGTAAAAATTAGACCTTAACTAATAAAAATAGGTACACGTTTACATCAAGAAAAAAGACCCCATCGATGCAACTCTCCTGCAAGATGACACTATAAATGCAAAAGCCACTGCAGCTAAAAATTCTATAAACAATTCCCTAGACCTGATATATAAGCTAGATAATGACAATCGCTTTTGTGTTCATCAATCTGTAGATGTTTTATCATCATTTAAATAGGCATGAGTACTATATTAGTATTTGTAGGTCAGGGGTGCTCTAGTTATTTATCCACCGTCAAGATTTGTTTTGTTGTGTTTTCTTTTAAAATGCATTATTGTGTACTCCTTTTGTGGGTGTTAAAACTTCCTGTTGTCCTTCAAGAATGTAGCAAAACCTAAAACTGCTACTTTAAATCAAACTCTTTTAATATTATAAAGCTAGCAACGGTGACATTTTATTATGATTTAAGCACCTGAAATATATTGTGACCAATTTATATTCTCTGAGCTAGAATTAGGATCCTCAAGATTTGTGTATGTGTATAAATACTGCAGATTAAGCTAATAAAAACTTGAAAAAATACAAATAATCTTTTACTACAAAGATCCAAAATCCACTATGGGTCTGTACTAAGAGAAAGATGAACAGGAAGCCAGCAAACCCTTGTCTGCACTGTGTAATCCGGGGGCAAAGGGTTCAGCGGAGCCAGGTGGTATTGAGCTGGGTCTGGTTCTTAATGCTGGTATCCATTTTCAGCACTTCTCGAATGGCCATGGTAGCGTAAGTAGAAGGAGGAAGAGAAAAATCCATCTTCAGAGCTCTGTATTTGCCTTCTGTCGGGCAAGAGAGAAGACAACTGTCAGAAAAGTAGGGCAGCTCCAGACTGACTGGGGCATGTCAAACAAAAGAATTGTGCTCTTTTCCCCAGGCCGCTTCTTCCCAGGGGGCTTCGTAGAATGAGCCGGGGAAGTAAGAGTTCTGTGGAACCGTCATAAAAAAGGCAGATGACAGAATACCACAGGAGAGAAATACATGTAAAATTAAAAAAAAAAAAAAAATTGGAGCGCAGGGTAAGGACAGACAAATGGCACAAGAATTTGACAATGACAATATAAATTTAACGTTTTAGACTCTCTTCCTGTATTTTCACTCACCTTTGCTAACCCTCTATGGGGGTGGGGAGGAAACATTTAATCACCTAAAATCAAAGAATTCTCTGTCACTCATTTCCGGTGGTATTTACTGTTCCAATCACTGACCTCCAGCTATAATCATAAAACTGAGATGATAAAACACAAAACAGAAATTACAGAGTGGGTGGGAAGTGGTGGTAGTTATAAGAGCTTTTCAAAAAATGCTTTTGTATGAGAAATATTTCAAAGTTGACACAGACCTGAGAGCTGAGCAAACTTACCAGAAGCAAAAACTGGTGGTGGTTTCCCTTCTAGGTTGTCCACGTCTGTGTTGAAGAGTGGAATTTTTGGGTCATCATATGCAACAACTTCCCTTTAAAACATGTAAATAAAGAAAAGTACAAATGTGAACATCCATAAAATGTCACTCAGGACCACGTGTTTAGCAAGGAAAACACACAGGCCTATTGCAGGCTGCAGACTAGGAGTTATTCAGTAACAGACCAGGGCCAGATTTCATATAGAAATGTTGCCTTCATATTATTATGTATCACAGTGACAGATGGTGCCGGCCTATGTAAAATGTATTTCTTGATTTGAAAAATACCCAAAGTAGCAGTAATAATATTAGTAATAACAACACTTATATACCAGGTTTTAAGTACTGAAAAATATATATATGTGGTGAAAAAGCTTAAATCTCACATAATCATTCAAGTCTATTTCATTCTGGACTGTTACTCACCAGCTGACATTCTGAGGACGAATAATGATCTTTCGGTAGGCCCCTGATAAAGAATAATCTCGAATTTTGTGCCTCATGTTGTCAATATCAAGGTTGTCTGCTGTGAGCATTTCCCTGTAGGCTTCACTAACTAATAAAAAATACAGAAAGTTAGTTGGAATATAACATGCCAGCAAGTTACCTTGAACTAGATTACAAACAGAGTAATATGTGAATTCCATTGGACTGCCCTAACAAAATTAGTCACGCTAATTTATAATCCAGCCTAGCCTCTGGAATCAAAACTTTGTGACTCACTAACTAGGACCAGGTGTCTCCAGCTTAGGTTTGGCCGACTTGTACGTTATCTTTGCAACCAGCTACAGTATCTGGAGTATAAGGTTCCCAAGCTGGTTACAAAGGGCCATTTCATCAGAAGTTACTAAACCACATTTATAGGTGCTCAGAGATGAAAGAGACCACGTACTGAAGGCTCAAACTCTTTCTGGCAGAAGGTAGTTATAAATAAATGTATAAAAAAAAGAGACCTGGGAAAGCCCTGATTCACCCTGGCAGCACCCGAGGTGGAACCTCCAGCCTGTGCTTGCACGTTGATATTGACAGGGAACTACTTCCTTGTGAGGTACGCAATTAGGAAGTTTTCCTGGCCCAAGCTGCAGTGTGCTTCCTGTAACTTCTGTTGACTGCTCTGAAACACAGCAGAATAAATGTCCACTTCCACATGTATTAACTATGAGACCTTTAAGCCCTATCTTCCCTAGGCCAAACAGTGACTTCTTCAACTGTCCCTCCTTTGACATGTCTTCATTCCCCACTAAACTTCCTTACTGCCTTGAGGCAACAGGCCTATGTGCAATAGTAACTCCAGATCGTTTTTTAAATTGAATTTAAAACCACACGGGTTTAAGTGTACAACTCAAAACATCATCTGCAACTGCATCGTGTACCCATTGTCCCAAGCAAAGTCTCCTTCCGTCCCCACTGCCCGCTCCTTTGCCCACCTCCCCCATTCCCTACCCTCTTTTCCCTCTGGCTATCACCACACTGTTGTCTGTGTCTATGTGTTATACATATTGGCTAAGCCAAAAAGTTCATTTCGTTTTTTCTGTACAATGGTTCTAAGTAGTGCTTAGTTGTCTTTAATTTAGAAACAATTTTGTTAGACTGTATTGTAACAGCTGTCATATCAGCATGCATTAAAAAAACTTATCAAAATTGGTGAGTTTTTATGCAGCCATATTAATATTGAAGATGGAAGAAGAAAAACAACATTTTTGCATATTATGCTTTATTATTTCAAGAAAGGTAAAAATGTAACTGAAACATAAAAAAAGAATTCTGCAGTGGACAGAGAAGGTGCTGTAGCTTATCGAACACGTCAAAAGTGGTTTGCGAAGTTTCTTGGTACTATTGAGATTTTGGCCAAATAATTCTTTGCTGTGGGGCTGTCTTATGCATTGGAAGACCTTTAGCAGCACCCCTGGGCTCTCCCACTAGAAACCAATAGCGGGAGAAAGCCAACATACTCAAAATATCCAAATCAATAAAGTTATTGGTGAAAATGAAAAATGTGTCTTTTATTTTACAGAAAAAACTAAACAGGCTTTTGGGCCCACCCAATATATGGGTTTTTTTCCTGCTCAATCCTTTTACTTTCTTTCATGCAGTCCTCCAACTCTAGATCCTTTCTATGCAGAGTAGGATCAAACTGAGTCTTTTCATCTATACATTTAATCTTTGAGCATAAACGTGAGAATTTACATTTAACCATTTTTTTTTAAAGATTTTATTTATTTATTTTCACAGAGAGGAGAAAGAAGGGAGAAAGAGCAATGTATGGTTGCCTCTCACATGGCCCTCACTGGGGACCTGGCCCGCAACCCAGGCATGTGCCCCGACCGGGAATCGAACCAGGACCCTCTGGTTCCCAGGCCGCACTCAATCCACTGAGCTACACCAGCCGGGCCCATTTAACCATATTTAAATAACCTCTGCAGTTCTTTTTAAATACTTATTTTTCACATAGTTAACTATTTTGGGTTCCACTATTCGCAAATATGATGAGCAGATTTCTTAATTCAAGGTATTCATAAAAAATGTTAGGTGCACTGGGATCAAGGAAAGACTCCCTCATGACACACTTATCAAGACAACCTCTAAATCAAGCTTGCGGGACCCCAGTGTGGTGGGCAGCTGGGCACGAGCAGAGCAAGAGTAGTGGGCCAGGTACGAAAGGTCACCAGGACTTGGAAAGCCCCAAGTGCCTTGAAATGAACAATTGTAGGATGGGACCTCACCCCCAGGGTGACCTTTCTCCCTAGCATATCACTGGTGATGCAGTTTAGACCCCGTGACTTTTCACGCTGCTGGTCATGCAATCTAGATTCTCCTCTGACCTCTGCATGTTGCTAGTCACGTATTAGACCCCCTTAGAGGAGGAACAAATAAAGAGTACTGACAGGACCACTCCCTTAAGCATTAAGCCCTCAGGACAATGAAGTTCTAGTAAGCATCAAATAATCTTAGGAACAAGTCTAGTACTTCTGGCCAAGATGGAGGTATAAGTAGACATGCTTTCCCTCTGAACACAACAATAAGAAGGGTAACAAGAAATCTAAAAACAAAGAACAACCAGAAATGCCAGAGAATCGAACTATATGGAATTCCGACAAGCAAGGAGTTAAAAAAGAAACATTCATCCAGGTGGGAAGGAGGGGCACAGACAGGCAGCCTGGGCAGAGAAGATGTGCAGCAAGGCACCGGCCGGAGGAACAGGCAGTCCCACAGTCACATGCGGTAGATAAAAACCGGGAGGGACAACCGAGGAGTGAGCAATCCCAGCCCCAGGCCAGACAACACAGCCCAGGGTTCCAGCACTGGGACATAAAGCCTCATAACTTCTGGCTGTAAAAACCAGTGGAGGTTGTGGTGGCGTAACAAATTGCTGGTCTCACAGGAGAATCTGTTTAAAGGGCCCACAGGGTCCTAGAACATACACAAACCCACCCACTTGGGGAATCAGCACCAGAGCAGCAGCTAGAAGAGCACTAGTAGCTTACAGGAAATGGGGAAAGTGACTGAAAATGGGGAGAGAGTGGAGCAAGTGGCATTGTTCCCTCTCTGACCCCTCCCTCACATACAGAGCCACAAAGTGGCAAAGCAGGTTGCCTTGCCCTGGTGAATACCTAAGGCTCTGCCCCTTACAACATAACAGGTGTGCTGACTCTAGGAATCAAAGCAGCCCTACCAAATACACAGAAAAATAGGGAGGCTGCCAAATTGAGGAGACAAAGAAATATGGCCCAGCCCTGGCTGCTGTGGCTCAGTGGACTGAGTGCCGGCCTGCAAACTAAAGGGTCACAGGTTCAATTCCCAGTCAGGGCACATGCCTGGGTTGTAGGCCAGGTCCCCAGTAGGGGGCACATGAGAGGCAACCATGCTTGATGTTTCTCTCCCTCTTTCTCCCTCCCCTCCTCTCTCTCTAAAAAAGAAAAAGAAAGAAAAAAAAAAAAAAAGAAATATGGCCCAAATGAAAGAACAGATCAAAAGCCCAAAAAAAGAACTAAGCAACACAGAGATAGCCAACCTATCAGATGCACAGTTCAAAACACTGGTGATCAGGATGCTCACAGAAATAACTGAGTACAACTGTAAAATGAAGAAGTGAAGGCTATGAAAAGTGAAAAGCAAAATATAATGGGAAACAACAGTGAAGGAAAGGAAGCTGGGGTTCATATCAATGACTTGGAACAAAAGGAAGAAATAAATTCACTTGGGACAGAAAGAAACAAGAATCCAAAAGAAAATTAGGAAAGGCTGAGGAACCTCCTGGACAACTTTAACACATTGTATGCGGGAAACGTATTTATACGTTTTACGTTGACTGGTAGTAGAGCGCACGATAAAAACTACCTGCAAACAATGTTAAACATTCCAACATCTGAATCATAGGGGTGCCAGAAGGAGAAGAGGAAGAGCAAGAAATTGAAAACTTATTTGAAAAAATAATGAAGGAGAACTTCCCCAATCTGGCAAAGGAAATGGACTTTCAAGAATTCCTGGAAGCTCAGCGAGTCCCAAAGAAATGGGACCCAAGGAAGCACACACCAAGACACATCATAATTACATTACCCAAGATTAAAGAAAAGGACAGAATCTTAAAAGCAGAAAGAGAAAAAGAGGCAGTTATGTACAAAGGAGTTCCCATAAGACTATCAGCTGATTTCTCAAAAGAAACCTTACAGGCAAGAAGAAGCTGGAAAGAAGTATCCAAACTCATGAAAGGCAAGCAGCCAAGATTACTCTATCTAGCAAAGCTATCATTTAGAATGGAAGGGCAGATAAAGTGCTTCTCAGATAAGGTCAAGTTAAAGGAGTTCCCCATCACCAAGCCCTTATTATATGATATGTTAATGGGACTTATCTAAGAAAAAAAAGATGATGAAACATATGAACAGTAAAATGACAACAAACTCACAACTATCAACAACTGAACCTAAAAACAAAAACAATTAACAAACTAAGCAAACAACTACAAAAGGAACAGAACCACAGAAATGGAGATCACATGGAGGGTTATCAGTGGGGAGGGGGAGATGGGTGGGAATGGGGGAAAGGTACAGGGAATAATAAGCACAATTGTAGGTACAAAATAGGGGGAGATTAAGAATAGTATAGGAAATGGAAAATCCAAGGAACTTACACACACAACCAATGGACATAAACTAGAGGTGGGTGGATTGCTGGAAGGAATGGGGGTACTGGGTGGAATGGGCAAAGGGGAAAAAAATGGAACAAGGGTAATAGCACAGTCAATATAATATACTTAATTTTAAAAAGTCCTCAAAAGGAGATCTAAGGAACAAAGCCTCAGGTCTGTTGACCACAGAGACAGAGTTTTGGTCAAACTAGAGATAACATTTAGGCCTCAGCTGTTTTAGCTCCACGCTCAGGAAATCAGTAAGGCCAAGTGGAGCAATGTCATGGCTGACATCAGACCAGCTGTGATGATTCTTGACCCCTTGCCCTGGTGCCAATCAATCAGTAGAGACCATGACCCTTTGGAGACACCTGGAAAGCTGATGAATGTTCCCTTGAGATCCTCCCCTGGGGACTCCCCTAAGATACCCAGCTTCAGAGAGCGGATTAAAACCCTTGGGATGTAGGACCCAGCCCATTTCCTTCCCCAGGGTGGCTCCCCCTCTCTGGAGCACGTCTGCACCTTTCCTGTCTCCTTCCCTGGGCACGTTTTCTCTACCTTTCTTTTTCCTAAGCTCCAAAGGCCCTTCTTTTGCCTCTGTTAACTTGTTTCCTGAGCCCATGCAGCTCAACGGGCTCACTTTGCCAGGGCTCAATTCTTCTACCTCTGTGATTTTCTAAATAAACTTTTGCTTCTATTTGAGTCTTGGCTCTGAATTCTTTCACAGCTAGAACTTAGGTACTGAGGTTGCTGAACCGAGGTCCAATCGCCCGTAACATTTGGTGCTGTTTTGCTACTAAACAAGTGTGCATGTTATGAACCTACAGGCCTGGAGTACCACCCATGCAGTCTGTGAGCCCATGTCTTGGCCACAAGGTTTTCATAAATGGCTCTGTCAGAGGCTATGTTGGATTTATGTTTTACTTGGTACTAGTCCTCATTCCTGATTTTGAGAGGTATGAGACAAAAGAAAAGAATGTTTTCCTTTTCTCTCTTAGAAAGAGGGCAAATATGGCTAGGAGCATCTAATTGCCTTCATTTGTGCTAGTTCCCGGTACTGGTCTCCTCAGTTCCTTACTGTGCCACCAACTCAGCACAGGCAGACCAAACCCCTCCCTTATCTACCTCTCTCATGCATCCTCCCCTCCTGTTCTCCTCCTGTTCCCCCAGCAAAGTCAACCTCTCACAAGTATTCAGAGCACAATTAATCAACATGTATAGGGCAGATTACCACTTAACTCTTTTATAAGTATTTGCATTATCAAAGAAGAGTGTTGTTAATGCTAATTATTTCATTCTTTGTAAAAGTTCAAGGAATATAGCACTGATAAGTAAAATAGTTCTGGCCTGTTGAGAAAAAAGATGTCTTAACAGGAAGACCCCAGCCTTGGTCAGGGTGCCTCCAGTGTCAGTTCCACCAAGCTGGTCTCATGCTCAGAGCTGCTTTCTTTAAATATCTGGGTCCTTGAACAGTAAAAGTTCCAGTTTTCCCCCTACCCTCACCAATGGCATCCATGAAGGTAACAGAAGTAATTCTTAACAGGCTCTGGGGAATGGAAAATAATATTCTAACTTTTCAGGTGATAAACTTCTGTGCTTGTTGACTTTTAAAACACCATGAGAAGATAGTGCTTAGATGGCAAAAAAGGTTAAAGAAAAGTCAAGTCATCCATTCACTTTCTCAAGGACTCTTTCCAAACCCTCTCCACCCTTAGTAAGAACCCCTACAGTTCAGAAATTTACATAATAGCCCAGCAATAACCACACCACACCACACCACCACACCACACCACCACCACACCACACCACCACCACACCACCACCACCACACCACCACCAAAATCTGATGGATAGCAGAGTTCTAAAAATCTATTTAAAAACACTGTTGTTTTTTTTTTTTTCCTCTTTCTCTAGGCTACCAGTGGCTTAGTTATGTTAGACTTTGTTTTACTTACTTCCCCCCACACAGCCTTAATCATGTCGACTCTGTTTAACTGTCTCCCCACACAGGGAACTTACTTTTATGCTTTGGATAGATAACATCAAAACCAGGCAAGGGCATTACCACATCATGGATGGAGTAATTATTAACATCTTCTTCCTCAATATACGTGGCCGTGGCTAAAAATTCACAAATGAATAAATTAAGAAAATAGGCAACATTTTCATGAACTCAATCTTCTAAAATTATACACATCTAAGCAATCAGAAGTGCAAGGTGGTACAGTTCAGTAGCCTATGAGGCTTAAAGAAATTAAGTTGCAATATATACCTTTCTTCTTTCTACTTTACCCGAGAAACAAAAATCACAGACTTACGAAAAGTACAAACTTAAAACTTTTAATTTTCAGCTGCTCCCTCATTTTCTGGGAATGATTTCTTTTGACAATCGGTTCCATTTTCTTATGAAACAACACTATAAAATACTATTTGGAAAGCTACCACAAATTAATCCATTTTGCTAAAAGAATAAACAATTTAAAAAACCAGTCTGTGGTTAGAGGATAAAATACGGTGGCTCACAGGACACAAAAATACACTGGGTGTGATACAATATTGGGTGAGGGGAAAAAACACTTTAAACTTTAAACAAAAAAACTTTAAACAAAACTCACATTTTACTTATGTTGAAATAAATTATATAAGTTGGCTTTCTTCACCAAACAGCAGCACTATTTTCTGTATTTTTCCCAGAAAACCATAAAGCACATTTTTGTAGGTTTTCCAGGTTTTGCTTACAAATCAAGAGGCAGTAGCTACAGTCACAGAAAAGGACAGAAAGAACAGACTAATCGGCTGTCAGGCCCGCGGCCTCTGGGCCTGTCTGACCATGAAGGAGCAACGACCGACGCACACCCACTACGAAGCCTGCGAGGACAGAGGCTCCGCAAAGGCACGGAAACAGCAACCACCAGATGCGGAACAACAATGGCAGGTTCCTCCATTCAACTTTTAACATAACTTGTTCCTTTAAGATCAACGAATAAGGAGACAAAAATTAACACCAAAACCTTCGTTTGGCAGGCTCGCATGTTCCTTTCACTGTCTGGTAATTCCCTTAACTTTCCTTACAGATTTTTAACAGCATACTTAAAACTCCTGCTATTCAAAGGTTAGTCATGAGCTTCACTGTAAAATTGTATTAAATTGCGTTCCTTCCTCTCACACTTCCTCAAAATCTGTTTCTTCAAAGAACTGATAACTCGATACCCAAGAGCTGGATCCACAGTGATGATAAATGTTATGTCTAATGACTTAACTGAAATGCCATTTAGCAGAGATCACACAGAAGTGTACCTGGCACTTTCAATGCTGTCTTCTGGAAGAACAGCTAGTTTTCCAAAGCATGAGAGTTCAAACGTGGGTTATTTAAACAGGCAGATTATCAACAGCTAATGTACTCAAGAGTCAGTGAGTTATTTGACAGTTTATGGTGTGATTAAGTAGCCTACATACACCTTATAGCTCTTCTGTTCTCAAATTTCTTACAGATTTTTTTCAATATAAAATATAAGAGCCTATTTTAAAAGTCTCTCAGGTATTGTCAATGGTTTCTGAAGTATCTGTAGGAAGCTCTTGGTTGTATGGAATTTGATGTGTGCGTCTGTTGTTGGTGGAAATTAGGTTCTCACATGGTTGTCACTATCACAAGGAAAGCATTCCAAGGGACCCACATGTGGGAGACTGTGGTGGGGCATGGTTTATTTGTGTGGGGACAGAAGCTGCCCCCTGGGTTTTTCCCATGCCCCATCGCGCCATCTCCCTCTCTCTCACTATGGAAAAAGTTCAACCATGTCCTCAGCAAGGCCAAGACAAAAGCCAGCGTCCAGAGTTTTTGCTTCATATTAAAACTTAGTCTTTTGGAGCCTGCAGGTAGCTGCTAAGCAGTCTCAGTCCCCATCCAGGTACCTTAGCTGCTCCAGTGGCAAGAGTCCACGCTGCTGCTGGCCATGTGGCTGCTATGGTCACAAGGCTAGAGAGAGAGAGTGTGTGACCACACAGGGTGAGCATATCACCGGGTGGGCAAGAGAGAGAACTTAGTCCTTCTGGCGTCCATGCCATCTGCTGAGGGACTGGTAGCTGCTAGACCCACATGGTCACATGTTCCCCAGCAAGAAAGCACAAACAAGTGGGCTAGTGCATCACTGTGTGGGCAAGAGAGAGCGAGCTCCGCATTAAAGGACAGTCCAGTCCAGCATCTTGCTAATTCAGCCTGTGTTTCTGCTGCAGTCCATTTCAGGCTCTGTCCTGAAGACTGCCTGTGGAATGGCATGGCCATAGGCCACGTGGCTGCTAGGTCCACATGGCCACGAAGAGAACACGTGAGTGTACCACGTGAGTGCATGTCACAGCAAGAAAGAGCTTCTTTGTTCCCCTGGGGTTATACCCAGGAGCTTGGCTTTGGAATGGACCAGGTACTTTCTTAAAAAGACTAATCAACTCCCCAAGTTTCCACGGTCTTTGGATGGGTCCACACCCCATTACTGACAGGACCTCACGGTCCAGCACCATTCCCTATGCCCCAGCCCCCCAAATCCAGTACCAGAGGTGGGGAGGTCAATGTCTAGTTCCCTTTGCCCTCTTTCCTTTATCAATATCTACCTACATACCAATAGTAACATGCCCACCACAAAATCCAAATCATGTTTTATATCAAAACTTATAAGTTATTTGACCTGTGGTCTGTCAAGGTATTCCTCAGGTACGGGTGGAGACACTTTTGCCCATTTTCACAGCGTTCATTCTCAGTCTTCATCACAGGAAGAACACACAGGACTTTCAATGATGCATAAACATTAAGAGAAACTTGATGTCTGCCAGGCAGAGGGCTTCACTCATATAAATGGTGGATGGAAGCTCTGTATCTTTCCCTCTGTGTTTCCACTTGATTCCCCAACAGTGCCCCGCAGAGCACTGAGAGTATCAGCATCGGGCAAGTCGCTTCTGCACATGTCAGCACGGCGCTCCTCCGATGGACTGCATCTGAGCTCTCCCATGACACAGTGTACCAGAGGTCAGCATTTAAGAGTTTCAGGTACTGTTCTGAGAATGTATCTTTCAGTTCCTGAATAATGTGTTTCACTGTTGGAACACTCAGAGCTTCTTTATAGTAACACTAAGAGTTCAGCTGAGATTCCAGGTTCCCTTGCTGAGCTCTGCGGAATTTTCCAGGGAGCTTCATCTGAATATCAAGTTTGGCTGCCAAACTTGAGGCTTCTTCAAACCAAAATGCTAGATAAACTTCAATATTTTCCATCACTTCATTGAATTAATGCAGCACTGCAGTCAAGCAATTGGCTGCCAAGAAGACATGGGAAGTTTGCCCCTGGAGATTTTTCCTAAAAGCTCTTGTAAAAGACAGAACACTTTTAAGAATGACAATGGTAAGGATGAATATAAAAACCTGTTACTGCACAAATGTTTGGCCCATTACATAGTTATTCCATCAAATATTGTGTCACTATTTATATCATCTAACATAAAACAAGTGCTTGTAGAAGGTCCACTAAATTTTCAAAAGAATCGTGCCTGCCCGTCCACTGAGAATGGTAAATTTCCTTTAGTTCTTCACCCCTTTCTTAATTTAATTGTTCTGACAGAGGACAGAAACTACACTGCCAAGCTCTAAAAACAGTTGTGGGGACTGATGGAAAAAAACCAAATGTCCTCAATTGTTCCTAATGCAACAGATACTCACACAACAAATACCGATTTTGCCAGCCACACATTTAAGACACAGGAAGAGAAGATGTGTAGACGGTTTGGGGATATTTCTCTAAGTCTAGAAGCAACAACGGTCATTTTGGAAGAAAATCCACTGGACACAATGTAAACCTGGCCATGACAATACTCCATGTTTAACCCCCTCTTCTCAGTTATCACAGTGTGAAATTCCACAGCCCAAATTTCAGCATCGGCTTCACAAGGTGGGAAGCCCAAAAGTTCCTCTCTCAGGTTATAAGATTTGTCAACAAACCTCGCCATCACGGACAGGTGCTCTTCCCTGGCTATGTCCACTATGTCGTCAGTGATAACTGAGAAGAAGTGAGTGCCTCTCCCTTCCTTGAGGGTTTCATCCCAAATGCAGCTCTCACAGATCTCTAGATTGTTTCTGTTGTGGGTTTTTTTTTTTTTAAGATTTTATTTATTTATTTTTACAGAGAGGGGGAGGGAGAGAGGGAAACATCAATGTGTGGTTGCTTCTCGCATGCCCCCTACTGGAGACCTGGCCTGCAACCCAGACATGTGCCCTGACTGGGAATTGAAGCAGCAACTTTGGTTCACAGGCCGGCGCTCAATCCACTGAGCCACACCAGCCAGGGCTCTGTTGTGTTTTTGAATAGAAAAATATGTTGACTGCTGTTGTCTCAAAGTGCTTTCTCTGAACCTCTTCACCAGAATTTTTCTGGCACTCCAGCAGTGCTTCAAAGTTATCAGTTCATCATTTTCATGTCCATCCAGAGGTATATTTTGTTTTCCCATAAGAATCAAAAATTCAAATAAAGATTTTAAGTATTCTTTGTTTTCCTTCTTTTCAAGGGCTAAATATCTTCATCCTGTTCCCCACCCCCTTCTTCCACACTGGGATTCTGAGCATTGCTGTTGTTCATTTCTTTATGTTTGCGTTCCTGTTCAGAAGTTTCATCAACAATTGTTTTATTCATTTTCTGTGTCTACTATGTGAATTGTTCAAATGACTGGTAAGACCAAATATTGTTAGTATTCCATTATCTTGAAGAACTGTCCATAAGAACAAGTTCTGGGGATCACAGAAGTCTCAGAGTGTTTGGCACATAATGGAGAATGTTTATTTAGTTGATCAGGTGTTTTATATTCTAATACTGCTCTCTCACAATTTTCCACCCACTCTGGCATCTGATTCCATCCTGCAAGAACCAGAAGGCCAGATCCAACATGCTCTCTGCGTGCGGTCGGGGGCAGCGCAAACCTGGTACCTTCATCGCCAGCAGGCCACCCAGCGCTCCCCTCCCTGCCTCCCGGGGCAGCCTGGCCACCCGTTGGGGCCAGCTGAGCAGGACTAGCACACTGGGAGAAAAAATGTTAAATCAGGAAAAAAAAATTCAGAGGATTCAACAGGCACACCTGCAGACAAGCAGGCTGTCTGCAAACAGTACAGGGCAGCCGGGTATTCTAGAAGAACATGGACTGTGGAAACAGACAGACTGATACTGAATCCCAGCCTTTTCTTTTTTAAACTACCTATGGTACCCTGAGCAAGTGACTAAACCTCATCTGAAGAACGGAGAGAATGCCTGGCAGTAAAAAATAGTGCGAGCTTTAAACACGGAGATATAGATGAAGGGCTTAGCACAAGGGCAGCGCACAGTAACGGCTCAACAGCAGATGGGACTGCCTGGCTGTCTGAGGAACATTTCAGGCACAGAGTGTGTACTAAATGTCCATGCAGGGTGTCCAAGCCAGAGCCCGCAGGCCGCATGCGGCCCAGGATGGCTATGAATGCAGCCCAACACAAAATTGTAAATTTAGTTAAAACTTTTTTTTATGCTCATCAGTTTTTGTTAGTGTTTGTGTACTTATGTGTGGCCCAAGACAACTCTTCTTCTTCCAGTGTGGCCCGGAGACGCCAAAAGGTTGGACACCTCTTACATCATGGCCCGCACGTACAGTGAGTTCCAGTCTGGAGTTAAGAAACTCTTTAAAACTGGCCAACAACAGCCCAGAGGCTGAAGTTCACCCAAAAGGGCACAGAAGTATTTGCTAGACCCAGATTAAAGCTTGGACTAGGATTTTAAGTAACATTTAGTCCAAATCTTACTCCAGCTGAAAAAATGGAAAGTCAGGTGCTTACTCAAATTAGAGAAATATTTTTCACTAAAGACACAGATCTACAAGGTCCATGTGAACTGACAATGTCTTTCCACTTCAAACTTACCAGGTATCTCTCCATCTTAACTAGCAGACAGGCTCAATTTTTAAGAACTGGTATCAAATAACTGGACCCTCGTTTGACTGAATAATGACAGTATCTGCCTTTTTACCTCCTTTGAGAACCAGGTCCCCTGGAACAGGCTTCAGTCCATAGTCTTCTATTCTCTTGCTTACCATGTTATTCCACACATAGCTTTGGTAGCTATGAATATACATTAAGCGATTATTCCTAGGAATCTGGAGGAAAGGGAAAAAAACAGGGAAGGAAAAAAATGTTCTAAATATTAAAAGTATGATACTTTCCAAGACATCTCACTTTAGTGGTGACCGTAGTATAAAAAACTCATACCTTAAATCTCCAATATGTAGCAACCAAGGTTAGAGATGGAAACCCTCATGCTAAAGTGCTCAAATGTATCCACAGTGCAAACATTCATGCAGATAAAGCAAACGTTATAGAATTTATACCCTCAGTCAAAGACACAGACTTCAAACCCAAGGAATTTACACATCAATTACATAGCCAGTGGTGCTTGCTCTTCCACAATTTTAAGTAAGGAGAAACCTAAATGATTGAACTAACAACTAATTTCATGAAGAATCCTGCTTTTGGGGTGGGGAGAGGATGTAGACAACTATAAATGAATAACAATAAAGTAATTAAAATTTAAAAATATTAAAAAAAAAGAATCCTGCTTTTGGTGGCACATCTTGGGGAAAAGTAATTAAGACCTAAGTTTAAGAGTTAAACTTTAGCCTTTGCTGGTGTGTCTCAGTGGACTGAGCACCAGCCTGGGAACCAAAGGGTCACCGGTTCGATTCTTGGTCAGGGCACACGCCTCGGTTGCAGGCCAGGTCCCCAGTTGGGGGCACACGAGAGGCAACCACACATTGATGTCTCTCTCTCCTTCCCCTCCCCTCTCTCTAAAAATAAATTTAAAAAATATTTTTTAAAAAAGAGTTAAACTTTAGTCTACTCTGGATTATAGCTATCCAAATACTAGTATAGGCTACACAGGAGTGGGTACCAACTTGTACCACCATGGAGAAACTAAAGCAAAATGCAATCACTTAGACTGCTTATAGTGCAAGCTGCTTATTGAGGCAGGTTACAGTTCTGATGCTGGAGAATGATCAAGAAATGAACCCAATAATGGATTCTGAGTTAGTATCTACTAAAGACAGTTAATTTAAATTAAATTTCCCTGTAGATGATATTTTCCGCACTACGGCTCTTCTCATGCCCTCCAAGTCAGTCATCATGCGGCCACCACCGGCATCCTCCACCCGCCCCCACGAGCATTCAGAGTCTGAACAGAAGTCACTCAGGTAATACACCTCTTAGAGATGGCCACGGGATCTTCATTCACCTTCTGCTCTTTCCAAACTTAGTAAAGTGTTTAAAGATAAAATTTAAAAGCATTAAACCATCTTGAGTCATTTGCCTGACTTTACGAATCACACTCACTATGCCAAATGCAGAGACTATATTCTTCATTCCATATTTTGAAAGTCCTCGAAGCAGCTGCCCTTCCACACACCTTTTGACAGGTAGTTTTCTGAGGGCAGCGGCTGGGTCTTTGGTCTTCGCCCATTCTTCCCTGCATTTAACCAAGTAGCCCTTTTCGGCTGGAGGGGAGAGAAAGCTGTGATTAAACAATTTACCCAACAGACAGGCGTGCATAACAAAATGCTTCACAGAGAACACAAATCAGAAAATGTTGTTTGTAAAAGCTTCTGCTGACCTGAGAACCAGCATCAGAAAGTGAAAAGATGGGAAAGTTTACAGGACTAGATGCCTCTGTCATCAGGATTTAAAGCCAGTTACTGTTCACATCATCCCAGCCTATTCGACACACCACAAAACCACGGCAGTCCTTTCTTCCTTCTCTTTTCTACCATGTTGTCAAATTTAATGGGTTACTTCCCTTAAAATTAGATAATTTTACCTTTTTAATTTGCAAATGAATAATTTCTAAAAGTGAGCATAATCATTTTGATCATTTGTACAGTACTATTTAAATCCTTTTTCATATTTTCATACACTATGATTTCAGAAATACTTTTGGAAAGTTTTAGTGAAGTCTTCAAACTAAAGATCCTCAACATGCTTTTGCTAAGTTTTTATATTCTATTATAGTGTGTTTTTAAAAATTAACCACAAGTGCCCTGGCTGGTGTAGCTCAGTGGATTGAGCGTGGGCTGGGAACCAAAGGGTCCCGGTTTGATTCCCAATCAGGGCACATGCCTGGGTTGTGGGCCAGGTCCCCAGTGAGGGCCATGTGAGAGGCAACCATACATTGCTGTTTCTCTCCCTCTCTTTTTCCCTCCCTTGCCCTCTCTCTAAAAATAAATAAATAAAATCTTAAAAAAAAAAAAAAAGAAGAAGAAAATGAAAGCATATATATTTCCAAAAAAACCCACAAAAAACAATTAACCACAAGTGAGCCCTGGCTGGTGTGACTCAGTGGACTGAGCGCTGGCCTGCAAACCAAAAGGTCACCGGTTTGATTCCCAGTCAGGGCACACGCCTGGGTTGCAGGCCAGGTCCTTGGTTGGGGGCATGTGAAAGGCAACTGATCGATGTTTCTCTCCCACATCTATGTTTCTCTCCCTGTCTCTCTCTCTTCCCCTCTCTCTAAAAATAAAATCTTAAAAAAAAAAAACAACCAAAAAACCCAGTGAAATATGTTTAGATTCCTATGTTTTCAGAGATTTAATAGTATATAGAGAAAAAGAAATAAATATATTCATTTATGAGTTAATACATTAGATAAGCTAAAGAGCTGAAAACAAGATATAAATTATAAACCTCAAATATATGTAAATCTTATGAAAAATAAAAATAAACTATACTTTTTATTTTACAATTTTTTTCTTAAATTCTGAAATAACTACCCTAATTTTCACACATACTTTTATACATAGCAATTCCATGAAAGCCATAGATGTTATTTTTTTCATAACATGAATTTTATTCTCACCTCCAGAACGGGGTTTCAATATCAAATCCATGACTTCAGCCCAGGAATTTTGTAGTATAGCTCTAAAATTAAACAACATTTAATTTAGTTAATTTCACATCAAGATTAATTTTATATGTCCAAATTTGTAGAGTGAACGTTATGTTAGTGTTACATATATGGCTAAATTTAAAAGTAAACTGACCCCTGGCTCGTGTGGCTCAGTTGGTTGGGCATTGTCCTGCAAAGTGAAAGGTCACCAATTCAATTCCCAGTCAGGGCACGCGCCTGGGTTGTGGGTTCGGTCCCCAATTGGGGTGTGTACGAGAGGCAACCAATCAATGTTCTTCTCTTACACCGATGTTTCTCTCCTGTTTCTCCCTCCCTCCCCCCTCTCTAAAAATAAATAAAATCTTTTTAAAAAAGTAAACTGAAAAACTAGTATGATGTAGGCTTCAAATGTAAATGCCAAAATAAAAAAAAAAGAGAAGACCCCATTCCACCCAGGCTAAGCACTGCCCTTTAGAGTAAAGCCCAGCTCCCCCCGCCAAAGAGCTGAAGCTGCTTCATCACAACCAAGCCCAGTCTGTTCCATAAGTATGTATTATGTTTTATGTTTTTTCAGTTACCAGCTTCAGCGATACATAATAAATTTGGGCCAGGAGATTTTTAGTTATCAACAAACAAACAAACAAAAAAAAAACAGAGGGGGGAAAAACATGTCCACTCATACTATTTAATATCATTTCAGTTTTAAAATTGTATTAAAAAGTATAAATACTATACAGTCATGCTTTAAAATTGTTATACATAGTGTATAAATAAAAGTTATGTCTTTAGATACCAAAACTTATTTGAAACTTCTCAAAAAAATTTCTCCCCATGTTTTTAAAAACCTTCTTGCCTAGTCAAACAGAATAAATACAATTTATCCTTCTCTATCCCTTCTATTAATTTTGGTGTTTTTTCAATTAGGATTTTTATTTTTCACATTTAAGTTAATCTACATGAGACATTTTATCCATTATATTGTATGAAGTTGATGGTTAGTATCTGCTGATGAGACCACACGGATTTTAAATCTATAAATGCAACGAATTACATTACCAGAGTTACTACTGATGGCCATCCCTGAAGTCCTGGAACAAGCCATGCTCTATCAACCTTTAAACACACTCCGGGTGACACATCATTTAGGTGACAAGGCCTTTAAGAACACTTCCAGCCCTGGCTGGTATAGCTCAGTGGATTGAGCGCGGGCTGGGAACCAAGCGGTCCCGGTTCGATTCCCAGTCAGGGCATATGCCTGGGTTGCAGGCCAGGTCCCCATGAGGGCCATGTGAGAGGCAACCATACATTGCTGTTTCTCTCCCTTTCTCCCTCCTTTCCCGTCTCTCTAAAAAATAAAAAAAAAAAAAAGAACACTTCCAAAGAGTACAGTGCTAACTCAGGACCAGGTGCTGGTCTGCCAGGTGTCATGGAAAAAGATCCTTTGCTCAGAAACCTTTGGTTTCTGGCTAGCCTCTTCATTTTGTAAGCAGTTTTATTGGGAAACAGCTATGTTCATTCATTTACATATCACATACGGATGCTTTTGTGCTGTAACAGCAGAGGTGAGTACAGCATGTCTTCAAATGCCGTCATTTCATTTCGTAGTTACACTGATAAGAAATAAATCACTTCCTGGCTGGGGCCACTGTCTGTGTGCAGCCGGCATGTTCTCCCCGTGACCGTGTGGGTTTTCTCTCGGCCTTCTAGTTTCCTCACATCCCAAGATGTGCACACTGCGTTACCTGGCATGTCTACACTGTCCAGAATGAGTACGGGTGCGAGTGCACCCCACAACAGAAGGGCCTCGTGCCCGGGGCGGTTGCCCGCCTGGCGCCTGGGCTGCTGGGAGGTACTTCAGAGACCCAAGACCCTGAACTGAAATGAGCAGGCTGGACAATCATTATCTGACTTGTTTTTAACCGTTTTACCGAAATGTATATATTGCTCACACTGATTTCAATGTTAAATATTACAAGTGTTTTGGGGTTTTATTTAGAAGTTTGGTGTTTTTGTGACCAGAAATATGCTGGAGGAACTTAACTTGTTTGTATCAGTTAGCCAGCCTATGGTCAAATTGGTTTCATTATACATCATTTCACATAAAATCAGTTTCCAAGAAGCTCCTGACAATGTTATATAAAAACTTACTGTAGCTGCTACATATTATGACCCACAAATCCTAATACTTACTATCTGGCCCTTGAAAGAAAAGGTTTGACAAGACCTGGTATAATATATTAGAAAGTTTAACTAGAGGTCTCTCAACATCTTTAAGCCCTCATTTACACGAAGGTTTAGTTTACACTGCCTTACTAAGTATGTATGTATTTGGTCTACACTAGGCCATCCTATCTGACCCATTACACATAAAAATGTTTTCTTTTAGATTATCTGTTATCTTCCTTCCAACTTTTTAAAATGTGTAAAATATACATAATTCTATCATCTTAGTCATTTTAAGCGTACAGTTCTGTGGTATTAACTACATTCACACTGCTATGAAACCATCAGGACCATATGCCTCTAAACTTTTTAATCTTCCTCGACTGAAACTCCACACATAAAAAATAACTCACCATTTTCCCTGCCCCCAGCTCCTAGAAGCCGCTATGCTACTTTGTCTATGAATTTGACTACTCTAGGGATCTCATACAAAGAGAATTATACCATATTTATTCTTTTTGATGGGTTTATTTCACTTAGTGTAACAGTCTTCAAGGGTTATTCATTGTCAGAATTTTCTTCCTTTCTAAGGCCGAGTGAGATTCCATTGTATCTATGTCACATTTTGTTTATCCATTCGTCTGTTAATAGACACTTGGTTACTTCCACCTTTTGGCTATTGTGAATAATTCTCTTACAACGTGTGTATAAATATCTGCTTTCACTACTTCTGGGCATATACCCACAGACGGAATTGCTGAATCACACGGTATATTCTATGTTTAATTTTTGAGGAATCCCCGTATCATTTTCTAAAGTAGCAACAGAATTTCCCAATTTAACCCCTTGGCAGCAAGATCCAAATTTCTTCATCTGCACATTAGCACCTAACTGTTAAGGGGTTAAATAAGCATCACATAAGATGTAGCACTTCTTCTGTAATCCTTGCTGGAGGACTTGCTTATTGACTTTAGAGAGAGGGGAAGGGAGGGAAAGAGAGAGAGGGAAGAGAGAGAGAAAAACACTGATTGACTGAACCCATAATGTAGGCGTGTGCCGTGACCAGAATAGAACCTGTGACCTTTTGGCTTATGAGATGATGCTCCAACCAACCGAGTCACACCAGCCAGAGCAAGATACTGCGCTTCGGATTCCAGCATTTGGAAGAACTGAAACGAAAGAAAGTTGTGCTACATGTTGAAGGGAGTGTGGGCAACAGAAAGAAGATGCCGGGAGAAGAGAAAATATCACATGAAATGTTCACATTCTTATACGTACCCTCCACCAAACCACCATCACCTGCCAGTGCTGACCGTGGCCTCCAACCCGCTCCCGGACCCGGACCTTTCTTCTGTTCGGCTTTGCTTCACTTTTCTTGCTTCTGTTCCTCACAGCAGTCAATAAATTGCTATTCATTTTCAGTGAAATACTTGAAGTAAGGCTTCCAAAAAAGCGGCATAACATAGTGACATTTCATATTGTGTAATTTTATCATTTAGTAACTTCCCATATTCTGTGAAGTCATCGCTTGAAGACAGGTTCATAGCATCTATTCCACAAACTGTATTAGTAACGCCAGAAGTTTCTTTGGCTAATTCAAGTTCTGATTCTTCTTGTAATTTCTTCAGTGGCAGATTAGGTATCTGCTAATTGTTCTTCTGGTGTTAACTAACACTTTAGGTTCTTCCAGCCTCTTTTTAATTTCTCTTTGCCTTTTCTTCTGTTGTTGTTCTTTTATTTTTTTTCTTTTCTGAAATTTTTACTTCTGTTCCTCTTTCTTCGTCATCATCGTCATCCCAGTTATCCCGACATCCTTGTCCTCGCCTTCCCAGCGGTCCCCACTGGCGGTGATGCTGCTGCTCACCTTGCCCGTCGGGTCTCCCATGGAGAACATGCCTGCGCTCCGGCCTCTGAGCCCCCTGCTGCCCCGCCAGCTCAGGCACGGTGTGAGCATGTGTCTGAGCACAAATACTTTTAACTTTGATGAAGTCCAACTTCCATTTTTTCTTTTGATGCCTGTGCTTTGCTGCTGTGTCACTGGCAAATCAAATGTCATAAAATTTTCTCCCTGTTTTCTTCTAATTTTTTAGTTGTAGTCCTTAAATGTAGGTCTTAGATCCATTTAAGTTAATTTTTGTGCATAAGGGTCCAACTTCATTTTTATTTTGTGCATATCCAGATTCCCCAGCACTATTTATTGAAAAAAACATCCTTTCCCCACTGAGTGGCCTTGACCATACGTGCAAGGGTTTATTCCATCTTCTTTTATTTAAACATCTTCATTGAGCTATAATTCACATACCATGTAACTCACCCATTTAAGGGTACAAGTCAATGACTTTAGCATACTCAAAATTGTGCAACATCACAATTCAATGTCAGAACACTTTTATCACCCCAAAAAGAAACTCTATGCCCATCAGCAGTCACTCTCCATTATCCCAGCCCAGACCTACGGAAGCACTAATAACTTTTCTGTCTTCATGGATTTGCCTATTCTGGATATTTCATCTGAATGATTCATACAATATGTTGCCTTCTGTGACTGACTTCTGTCATTTAGAATGATGTTTTCAAGGTTCATTCATATTGTAGCACATATTAGTACTTAATTTCCTTTCACTGTTGAGTAACATTCCATTGTATGTAACATTTTGTTTGCCATTTGAGCAATCTGGATTGTTTCCATTTTTTGTGGCTGCTATGAACATTAGTGTACATCTTTGTGTGGACATGTTTTCAATATTCTTGAGTATACACCTAGAAATTCAACAGCTAGGTCATATGGTAACTCTGTATCTATTTATCCTTTGGGGAAACAGGCAGACTGTTTCTCCAGGATGGCTATGAATGCAGTCCAACACAAAATCATAGATTTACTTAAAACATTGTGAGTATGTGTCGCAATACCACGTAAAATAAATACATGTACACTCTTGCTATTTGTATGCATGCATGGCTTCAGTTTTACGGTGATGTGCGGCTTCCGGCGTGTTAACTTCCAAGTGCAGACAGTGAGAAGTGACACCACCAGACGTTACGTGTGCTCGTGGTGACCTAGCGAGGCAATGGTTATCAATAATATTTCAACCTACTGCTGCAACGTTAAGCGTTTAGTGTTATTTAGAAGTCAGGTAAGCATTCTTATTTGATTATTGAAGGTACTTCCACACCTCGGCGGCGCCTCACACATCGCCTGCCCCACTTTATAATCAGCCCTCTGCCTCGCCTGCATCAGCAGCCGAGAGGGCTGTGGAAGGGCCCAAACCTTTCTTTCTGTTTTCCTGTCAATTAATTTTCATAAGACTATAATTTGAAAAGGCATCATATGCAAAAACATGCTGCCAAACTCAGTGCATATGAAGGATTGTGTTGTAAGGACAAAACAGTGGAAGTGAAAAAAGTCTGTCATCTTAACAAAAACTTTTTCAAAAAGTTACAACTTGGGCAAATTCCATTGTAAAAGTTAGTTATGTGGTAGCATATTTAATAGCAAATAAATCAAAACCATTTACTGATGGTGAGTTTATTAAGCAATGCATAGAAAGTATGGCAGACATAATTTGCCCTGAAAAAAAAGGGGATATTTCCAAAATCAGTTTGTCTCACTAGACTATAGCCAGGCACACTGAAGAAACTGGAAAATCTATCAAAAGAAGTTTGGAAAGTAAAGCTGATAATTTTAAATTTATGTTTTGGCAATGGATGATACCACTGATGCTACAGATACGGCTCAACTTGCCATTTTTATTAGAGGTACTAATGACAAATATAATGTCACTGAAGAAATGGTTTCTTTAGTGCCATTAAAAGACACAACTAAATCAAGAGTAAAAAATATGGGAGCTTCCGGCCAAGATGGAGGCATAGGTAGACACACTGTGCTTCCTCGCACAATCAAAAGAACATCAACAAATTTAAAAACAAAAACAAAAACAACCAGAACTGACAGAAAATCAAACTGTATGGAAGTCCAACAACCAAAGAGTTAAAGAAGGAACATTCATCCAGACCGGTAGGCGGGGTGGAGCCAGGCAGCTGGGGTGGAGAGGACTCGCAGCAAGGCAGCAGCTGGACGACGGGGCGGGCAAGGCAGCAGCTGGACAACAGGGTGGGCAAGGCAGTGGCTGGCGGACCCAGTGGGGCTGCTGCTGGCAGAATGGGTGGTCCCACATTCTCATGCAGATAAACTGGGAGAAACAGCTGGGGAGCGAGGCGGACCCAAAACCCAGGGTCCCAGAGGGGGAAATAAAGACTCAAACCACCGACTGAAAACACCTGTGGGGGTTGAGGCAGCTGTGCAAGAACTCCCAGCCTCACAGGAGAGTTCGTTGGAGAGACCCAGAGAGTCCTAGAACGTGCACAAGCCCGCCCGTGTGGGAATCAGCACCAGAAGGGCCTAATTTGCTTGTGGGTAGAGGAGAAAGTGACTGAAATCTGGCAGAGAGTGGAGCAAGACCCATTGTTCCCTCTCGGACACCTGTGCCACTGACAGCATCACAACGCAGCGACTAGGGTTACCCCACCCTAGTGAACACCTAAGGCTCCGCCTCCTATAGCTAACAGGTGTGCCAAGACCAAAAAAATGGCGCAAATGAAAGACCAGATCAAAGCTCCAGAAAAAATAAAACTAAGCAATGAAGAGACAGCCAACCTATCATATGCATAGTTCAAAACACTGGTAGTCAGGATGCTCACAGGATTGGTTGAATTTGGTCACAAATTAGATGGAAAAATGAAAACTATGCTAAGTGAAATAAAAGAAAACGTACAGTGAACCAACAGTGATGGGAAGGAAACTGGGACCCAAATCAACAGTGTAGACCAGAAAGAAGAAAAAACATTCAATCAGAGCAGAATGAAGAAACAAGAATTCAAAAAATTGAGAAGAGGCTTAGGAACCTCCAGGACATCTTCAAATGTTCCAACATCCGAATTATAGGGGTGCCAGAAGAAGAGGAAGAGCAGGAAATTGAAAACTTATTTGAACAAATAATAAAGGAGAACTTCCCCAATCTGGCAAAGGAAATAAACTTCCAGGAAGTCTAGGAAGCTAAGAGAGTCCCAAAGAAGTTGGGCCCAAGGAGGAACACACCAAGGCACATCATTAATTACACTACCCAAGATTAAAAATAAGGAGAGAATCTTAGAAGCAGCAAGAGAAAAGGAGACAGTTATCTACAAAGGAATTCCCATAAGACTGTCAGCTGATTTCTTCAAAGAGACCTTACAGGCAAGAAGGGGCTGGAGAGAAGTATTCCAAGTTATGAAAGGCAATGACCTACATCCAAGCAAAGCTGTCATTTAGAATGGAAGGGCAAATAAAGTGCTTCTCAGGTAAGGTCAAGTTCAAGGAGTTCATCATCACCAAGCCCTTATTATATGAAATGTTAAAGGGATTTATCTAGGAAAGGGAGGATGAAAAAGTATGAACAGTGGAATGACAGCAAACTCACAGTTATTAAAAACCACACCCAAAACAAGAACAGAAGCAAACTAAGCAGATAACTGGAGCAGGAGCAGAACCACAGAAATGGAGATCACATGGAGGGTTATCAACAGGGGAGTAGGATGGGTAGAGAGGGGGAAAGGGTACAGAGAACAAGTAGCGTGGGTGGTGGGTAGGGGATAGACAGGGGAGGATGGGAATAGTGTGGGAAATGTGGAAGCCAAGGAGCTTGTGCGTATGATGTGTATGACCCTTGGACATGAACTAAAGCGGGGGGGACGTGAGTAGGATGGGGTGTGCAGGGCAGAGGGGAGTGTGGGGGGGATGGGACAACTGTAATAGTATAATCAATAAAATACATTAAAAAAAAAAGTAAAAAATATGTTAAAGTGATTGTCTTTGTCCAGTGTCAACATATCTGGCAGTTACTGATGGTGCCCTGGTGATGGCAGGTAAAAGAGAGGGACTTGTAAAATTAATAGAAGACGATGCAGTTGCCACCCAAAACTCATGTTTGATGAAGCATCATTGCATAGTACATCAAGAAAATCTTACATCACACAAAAGCTTTAAAAATGGATGTCATGAAAATCATCAAGACTGTGAATTTCATAAGAACCAAGGGATTGAATCATTGCCAATTCCAGGAATTCTTTAAAAATACTGATGCTGACTATGGCAACACTGTTTACTTTTGGGAAGTAAGATGGCTAAGTTGAAGCCAAATGTTGAAGATTCTATGGTTTGCAACACGTTATCAAGTCATTTATGGTATCAAAAAACAAATTTGTGCTGGAACTTGATGAAAACTGGCTTACAGATTTAGCATTTTTAGTGGATTTATCTGCTCATTTAAATGAGTTAAACATGCGTCTTCAAAGTGAAAACCAACTTATCAACACCATGTTTCAAACCGTACAGCACTCCAAATGAAGCTGAAATTATGGCAAGCTCAAACTCAGGCAAACAATGTTAGGAATTTCAACACGGCTAAACACAGTCCGGTGAACCGCGAAAAACATGCTGCCTTGCTTTTCAATTTGAAGATTTCCAGGAAAATAATCAATATTTTGCTGTATTTGTGACTCCATTTTCAGTCGACATAAATGTGTTATCTGCCAATTTTCAAATGGAATGCATAGAGCTGCTATCTGACATTCAACTTAAAGAAAAATTTGATTGTGCCTCTTTACTGGGCTTTTTATAGGTCTTATCTTCCCAGAGACACATATATCCCTTGCTTCACAATCACACCTTATTCATGTCTTCGCTATGTGGCAGCCCCTACATTTGCAAACAACGATTTCCAAGAGTTAAACACATTAAGAGTAAAATCAAAACCAAAACATCTGATGAGCACCTTGAGAATCGCAACTACTTCTACTGAACCACATACTGATGCACTAGTTTCTTAAATACGATGTTAAACGTCCACTAGTTTTATGTTGTCCTCTTTCTTTTACTTTTATAATATTTTTTTAAAAATCGATGTTTTATTACTTAGATATGTACATTGCCTGTATTAGTGATCACAAACTTGGGAAAGGCTCGACGATTTTGAAAGATTATCGAAAGGGCCGCAGCATAATTGTGGTTTTTATGTGAGGACATTTGGCTTGTCTGTGTTAGCAGGTATCACAGAAATTACGCACGGACCTGTTTTTGCTCATCAGTTTTCGTTCAGCGTCTGTGTGTTCAGTGTGGCCCAGAGACACTAAAAGCTTGGACCCCCTGTGCAGAACATCCTTTTGTGTGCTTTTTGGCTATTAGTCCATGTTCTTTGCAGAAATGTCTGTTCAGTTCCCTTGCCTGTTTTTAGATTGGGTTTTTCGTCTTTTAGTTTTTGAGTTTTACGAGTTCTTTAAATATTTTGGATACAAGTCATTCTTTCATCTTTAAACTATAAACTGAGGGCTTGTTTTTTCCAGCTAACAGCGGGCTACTGTGAAACTAGGATATATTCTAATGTGAAAATTGTTGGTTTGGAATTCTGAGTGAGTTGTATGTTTAGGGCATACTGTGCAATTTTTTTTCCTGGATAAATCTGATCTTTTTTCATTAACTATTTTACATTATCTTTGGAGTATAAATCGATAGGGCACCATGGCTGTTCTTCCAAATTACTTCCAATTCAAAGGTTAATACAGCCTCCCCTTAGATACAATACAATTAGCATCCTCACTATCTTTATCAACACCTCTCACCATTAGCAAGATTGAAAACATTATCTTTTATTATCTAATTATTGTGATTATTAGCTACTATAAGTTTTCTTCTTGGCAATAATTTTTTCTCTCGTTAGTATGCTTTAATTTAAAGTATTACTTTCCACTATGCAGCACTAACTATATAGTCCAGGCACAGAAACAGGTGCTTGCGGAGACGTCATCTCACTTCATTGACCACCCTGCGAGGTCAGATCTGTTTGCTGGTGAGTGATCTGAGGCTCAGAACTGTATGTAGTCTGACTTTACTGACTGAACTTTAACCTTCACAACACTGAAACACTACATGATAGATTTTTACCATTTTGTGCTTTAAAAATCACATGAACAGTGCAACTTCATGTAGTCGCTGGTGGAAGTCAGGAAAACGCCTCAATTCCCAGGACTACAGCTCACCCACTAGTGAGCTCTGCAGACCTCCCTGAGCCTAAACTTCATCTTCACTAAAACACAAGGAAGAGCACAAACTAAATAATTTTTCATATCACTTCCAATTCCTAACTCTACAATCCTAACTCCCATGTGAATAATCATGCAGCACGGTGTCTGCTGGAGAGCAGTGTAGCAGAAGTAGGATTATGAACCCAGGTACTTACCAATGGGATTCCTACCCTAGCTAACTCTAGAGGGAATTCCTATTAAGTAAAAGTAAATCAGTTCTTAAAATAAATTTTACTTCACTAATTACATCCTATGGCACTTTCTTTAAGGGTGGGGGAGGGGAGATTCCAATGTAATAAACTGGGAAGCACTTGTTAACAAGAGAATAGAAACTGTGTCATCCCCGTTGGGCTGCTCTGGTTCTGAGTTACTCTTGGGTCGCTTACTTTTGGGTCGCTTACTGAGCCAAGATTTACCTGCAAAAAAGAAAGTAAAAACAGAATCCCTGGATGGGCAATCATGGGTGGGAGAGAAACTTACATTGCAGGTTATACCCTTTTGAACTCTGATTTATTATTTTGCCTTGTGCATGTATTATTTCAAAACAGAACAAAAACTGAAAGGAGGCTGTGGATCAATTGGTCATCCAAAAATAAGGATAAGACACACTGGTTCATTTGGCTCGGACATGAGGAAATCCAGAAATAATTAAAAACAACACCTGATTCTTCTTTGTGAGAGAGCTCTTTTAGACAGGAGCTAAGAAGTTTAATACAAACCTTCCAACTTGGTACGTGGGGACGGCTGTAGTTCCAAATCTTTGCATTCCATAGTAGTTAATAAACCCAATCTCCTTGAGAGAGTTCATGGCTTGTTGTACTTGGTCATCAGTTCCTGTTATATTTCTGTAAGGGCCAGAATTACCCAGAGAAAAAAATTTAGAGTCAAACACCTTCAGGGATGCATATCATAAATGATATGGCTTGGTTTCCACGCCTTCCCTTTGATCCTTGCAGCTTTCTCTCTACCTCCTGAGGGCTTTGATATTTTTTTCTTAAACTGTGGTAAAACATACATAACATTGAACCGACCATTTTAGCTATTTTTAAGTATGCAATATAGTGGCATTAAATACATTCAGTCTTGTGTAACCTTTAACAGTATCCACTTCCAAAGCTTTTTCATTTTCCCAAACTGAAACTCCGCACCCATTAAACACTAACTCTCCATCCTCCCCTCCACCCCATCCCAGCTAACATTTCTTCTGCTTTCTGTGTCTCTGATTTGCCTATTATAGGTATTGCACATAAGTGGAATGATGGGCTCTTTGTCTTTTACACGGTGTTTAAATAGACAGCGTCTTTCCAAAGGTCAGGAGCTGAATTTTTAGACGGGTGGGGGTGCCGGTAAACACGCCCCAGCAGTACTTGCTCTCCCAGCCGTATGAGGCTTCACTCGGCCTCACCTTGCTGCCATGCCTGCTACTACCAGCTCACATGGATTAGCAACTGTTCTGTACAAACTCCTGGTGACCCACCAAGACCCTCTCTGGTCTGTATCCAACCGACAATTCTTTACCTGAGGACGACAGTGAAGTGATTCCCTTGAAGCTCTCCCAATTTCAGAGGGTGTTTCTGATAGCTGAAATTCCCTAGCTTAAAGTTCATCAAGCACTTGTTCAAGTGGGCAAGTCTTTGCGCAGTTATTCTAAGAAAATAATAAAGAAGAACAGAGAGAAGATTGTTCAATGTTGCCTGACTGAAACCGTCTTGGTCATCTTGCTACAGAAAATGGTAGCTTGAAACAAAGCCACACACCAAACTATGACGGCAGGAAAGAAAGGCACCGCAGCTCGCGGGACAGAACTTTTCATTTCTCTCTGGATTATTTCTTCAGCACAATAATACCTGGTTCTACTGGAAGCATGTAACCTGGGCCATGTTTGGGCCAGTCTTAAACCTGAATGTTACTCATATACATGAGCAATGGACAATATTTGAGGAATTCTCTATTTCTGTGTGGGGAAAGGTGTGAGAAAGGGGATAAGAGCAGAGAGTAATCCCACACAGCTATCAAGGGTGTTATTAAGCATTTGAAAAAGGGTCAGTAATGTAATTTAAAAAAAATTTTATTTATTTTTAGAGAGAGAGGAAGGGAGGGGAGAAACATCAGTGTGTGTGATTGCCTATCTCTTGCACACACCCAAACTGCTGGGGACCTGGCCTGTAACCCAGGCATGTGCCCTGACCAGGAATTGAACCAGCAACCTTTTGCTTTGCAGGCTGATGCTCAATCCACTGAGCCACACCAGCCAGAGTGTTAGTCACATATCTTTGTCTATAAGGAAAATATAATCTGCCCTGGCTGGTGTGGCTCAGTGGATTGAGCACCAGTCTGAGAACCAAAGAGCTGCCAGTTTGATTCCCAGTCACAACACATGCCTGGGCCACAGGCCAGGTCCCCAGTGAGGCATGAGTGAGAGGCAAACACACATTGATGTTTCTCTCCTTCCCTTCCCCTCTCTCTGAAAACAAATAAATAAATAAAAAAGAAAAATATTATAATCTCACTACAGAAAAGTAGAAAACAATTCATAGTTTCATCACCTGAAAAATCTGCTAACATTTAACTTTGAATTTCCTCCCATTCTTTTTTCTTAAAACATGTTATATATACATGTATACACACACATACATATATATGCATATGTATATATATTCAGAATCCTACCACAAATTTGTACGTTGCTGCTATCAGTTAAAAAGTATTATAAACTTCCGGTCAAGATGGTGTCATAGGTCAACACAGTACTCACCTTCTCCCACAACCACATCAAAATCACAACTAAACTACAGAATATCACTTAGAACAGCCTGAAATCTGACTGAATGGTAGTCCTAGACCTAGTAAATTAAAGCAGCAGCCACATTGAGACTGGTAGGAGGAGCAGAGATGTAGAAAAGACTGGTCCCACACCAACAGGTAGTAGATAAAAAAAGTCAGGAGGGTTATCTTAGTTGCGGAGGTCCTCCCTGAGGAGCGAGGGGTCCAAGCCCCAGACCAGAGTCCCCAGACCAGGGTTCCAGTGCCAGGAAGAGAAGTCTCCATAACTTCTGACTGTAGAAGCTAGTGGGCATTGAGGTTAAAGTAGACACAGGGTTTCTGGAGTCCCAGGCAGTTCCTCTTAAAGGGCCTGTGCACAGACTCACTGTCTCTGAGCTCCAGGGTTGGGGCAGCAGCTTGAAAGGCACCACAAACATACAGGGAGAAACTGAATTGTCTGGCATCCGGGTAAGAGCCGGAGGGGCAGAGATACTTTTCCTCTGATGAGCCCTCTGCCCACCGATCCGGCAGGCAGGCACCACAACTGAGTCTCCATCAATCTGGCTCACGCGGTTTGCCCTGCTCTGGTGATTGCCTAAAGGCCCTGTACCAACCAATTTTCAGACCCACTCAAGCTGTGCACTGGTTTTTCCATACAAATGGCCTGTCTTGGCTCATGTTTCAGATTTTCCTAAAATCTCTCAAACAAGCAGCACCTGGCCTCAAGCAGCACCTGAGGGCCCCATACCTCTCACTAAGTGATCCCAGGCCTGGCACTAGCCGCAGCCATCTTTGCCTGTGCACCTCCAACCCAGCACCAGCAGCAGCCACTGGTAGTTCTTGTCGGGTGGCCCCAGGAGAACACAGGTGGTGACTGATCTTGGCCTGAATCTCCTGCGAGGCACCAGATCCAGAAAACCAGTGGATGACTTCAGACCACCTCCACACATGACCACAAGTGATACACTAAAGGGGTGAATTCGGCGTATGCCAGAGTCCCACTGAAGTAAATTCTGCTCTTTGGTTGACACCCTGCAGAGATGATCCTTCACAGCTGGTCAAGACTCACAGCAAGTCATTGTAGCCGATTGGCCTAGGAGCCTTCCCTGACGTGCCAACACAATCAAGGTGGAACTACAACAGGAAGGTGTCCACAGCCCACACACTGGACACAACTTGAATACCCAGCTTGACTGGTAGGGGAGACCGTGCCATTGGACCCTACAGGACACCTACTACATCAGCCTACTCTGCCAAGCCTGGGGACATAGCAGCTCTGCAGTGGCACTATGTTCACACCTACTGCAGAGAAACAAACATCAGGAGGCTGCCAAGAGGAAGAGACAAAGAAATGAATGACTAGAACAAAACTCTAGAAAAGAACTAAACAAAGCAGAGACAAGCAATCCACTAGATGCAGAATACAAAACAGTGGTTATAAGGATGCTCAATGAGCCTGAGAATCTCAGCAGCATAAAAAAGGACCAGTTGGAAATGAAGGATATGCTAATTGAAATAAAGAATAATTTACAGGGAAGCAACAGTAGAATAGATGAAGCCAAGAAACAAATCAACAATTTGGAATATACGGAAGCAAAAAACACCCATCAGAACAGCAAAAAAATAAAAATAAAAAAAGACAGTGTAAGGAGCTTCTGGGACAATTTCAAGCGAACCAACATTTGCATCATGGAGGTGCCAAAAAGAGGACAGAGAGAGTAATAAACTGAAAACCTATTTGAAAAAGCAATGACAGAAAACTTCCCTAACTTGGTGAAGGAAATAAAACATGCAGGTCCAGGAAGCCCAGAGAGTCCCAAACAAGATGGACCCAAAGAGGTCCACACCAAGACACATCATAAAGAAAATGCCAAAGATTAAAGACAGAGAGAATCTTAAAAGTTGCAAGAGAAAAGCAGTTGGTTATCTACAAGGGAGCTCCCATAAGACTGTCAGCTGATTTCTCAACAGAAACTTTGCAGGCCAGGAGGGATTGGCAAGAAATCTTCAATACTCAAAGTGATGAAAACAAAGGACCTACAACCAAGATTCCTCTACCCAGCAGAGCTGTCACTTAGAATCGAAGGACAGGTAAAGAGCTTCCCAGACAAGAAAAGCTAAGAGTTCATTATCACCAAACCAGTATTACATGGAATGTTAAAGGGTCTTCTTTAAAAAAAAAAGATAAAAAATATAAACAATAGGATGGCAATAAATACATATCTATCAACAATTGAATCTAAAAAAATAAACACATAAAGATAACAGACATAGACTCGCAGATACAGAGAACATTTGAATAGTTGCCAATGCGAGGGGGATTGGGGGTATGGGTGAAAAAAGTGAAGAGATTAAGCAGTACAAATTGGTTGTTACAGAACAGTCCTGGGGATGCAAAGTACAGCATAGGGAATATAGTCAACAATATTCTAATAACTGTGTGTGGTGTCAGATGGGTGTGATATATCAGGATGATAACTTAGTTATGTAGTGTCTACTCACTGGGGTGTACACATGAAATTAATATAATAATGTATGTGAAGTGTAATTGAGAAATTATAAAGGTTTAAAAAAACTAAAAATAACAGATAAAAGAAGTTAAGGAAAAAAAGGCAAAACTTATTCTCTGGGGCATTTGAGATATTGCTCCCTTGCATGTTTGGCTCAAATAAACTCTTATAAAAATTCTCAAAACAAAACAAAACCAAAAAACCAAACTGCCCAGTGTGGCTCAGTTAGGTGGGCATCATCCCGCAAAGCAAAAGGTCACCAGTTTGAGTCCCAGTATGGCACATGCCTGTGTTATGGGTTTGGTCCCCAGTCCGTTGGGGCATGTCTGAGAAGCAACCAATCAATGTTTTCCTCTCTTTCTCCTTCCTTTCCCCTCTCTAAAAATAAATAAATAAAAATCTGTTTAAAAATTAAAGTGTATAAATAAATGGCATTATAAAATTTTCATGAAAAATTCTTTAATTTCTCTAGTAGTGATATATGAGGTCTGTTCAGAAAGTATCCAGCCATGTGCT
>PVJI01011066.1:0-57642 GCA_004026765.1 Micronycteris hirsuta | reverse complement strand
GGGGGGAGGGGAGGGAGAGGATGCAAATAACTGTAATTGAACAACAATAAAGTAATAAAAAAAAGAATTTAAATAGTTTGTCAAAAGTCATACAGTAACAAATGGAAGATCAACTGTACTAAAAGCACAGAGAACAAGTTCAAGAGCTGAAATCTGAATTCAGGTCTGTCTAATTACATAACCTACACTTTTTTAAAATTTATTTATTTTTTGTTCAATTATAGTTGTTTAGTTGTCTGCATTTTCTCCATACCACTCCCCCCCACCCCATCCAAACCCACCTCCCTCCCTTGCTTCCACCCTACCCCTTGGCTTTGTCTATGTGTCCTTTATAGTAGTTCCTGAAAACCCTTCTCCCCACATCCCCCTCCCTCATCCCCTCTGGCTATTTTTAGATTGTTCTTAATTTTAATGTTTCTGGTTATATTTGCTTGCTTTTTTCCTTTGTCAATTATGTTCCAGTTAAAGGTGAGATCATATGGTATCTGTCCGTTACCGCCTGGCTTATTTTGCTTAGTATAATGCTCTCAAGTTCCAACCATGCTGTTGCAAAGGGTATAAGCTCCTTCTTTTTCTCTGCTGCGTAGAATTCCATTGTGTAAATGTACCATAGTTTCTTGATCCACTCATTTGCTGATGGGCACTTAGGTTGCTTCCAGCACTTGGCTATTGTAAATTGTGCTGCTATGAACACTAGGGTGCATAGCAGAACCTAAACTTTTTTAAACTTCAGGAAAAGCATTGATTACCAGTAAGACTGAGTGATCTATATGAATTCACACAGTTAATGAGAGACAGATCCAGGATTCAAACTCTGGTCTAATTGGCCCCTTCCGTGCTTAACCATCAAGCTGTACAGTACCAGTTGCCCAGGTGCTTATAGAAGGCCTAGAAAGGAATTCCTTTCTGTGGCTTAGAAAGGAATATGGGTAATTGTTAGGCAAGCACCGGGGCTCCAGAGGCATGTCTGCTTTCATAGTAAAAATACTAGCTGGGTTCCACCAAGCCTAGGATGAACAAATGGGATAAAGCAGAAAGGTAAACAATACAATGGGAAAAACATGTTTTTTTGAGAAAGTGGCTAAAAGTTGTGGACTTCCAGCACCAAAAATGTGAAGGGCCGAGGGTAAAAGTAGATGCTTGGTAAAATGCTGATTTTACTGTTGATCTTGAAAAATATTAGGAAGCTATTGTCATAGAGAGCCTTGCAGCTGTATTATATCATTTGGACATTTTCATGTAAGCAAGGGTGAGCAATTGATTTTTTTTTTGCAGATCATATGATTTTCTTACATTTTCTTTATTGTTTTATTTTTATCATAGTATTTTTTCCAGTACAATTTATCCCCCATAGTCTCTTTCACCTCCACCCATCCCCTCACCCTCACCATACTATTTTCTGTGTCCATAAGTTCTTTCTCTCCTTTTTTTCTTTTTCCTTCATCCCTCCACTTCCACAATGCCCCCACAAAGCTGTCAGCCTGCTATCTATCTAAAATCTGTCTCTGTTTTGCTTGTTTTTTAAAATATTTTATTCATTTATTTTTAGAGAGAGGGAAATGGAAGGAGAAAGACAGGGATAGAAACATTGATGTGAGGGAGAAACATCGATCTGTTGCCTCTCACATGCCCCCTACTGGGGACATGGCCTGTCTAGGAATGGCACTAGTGACCTTTCGGTCCACAGGCTAATATTCAATCCACTGAGCCACGCCATCCAGAGCTCTATTCTGCTTGTTAATTCAATTTGTTCATTAGCTTTCACATATGAATGAGATTATATGGTTATTGTCTTTCTCTGACTGGCTTGTTTCACTTATTATAATGTTCTCCAGGTCCATCTATGCTGTCACAAAAGGTAACATTTTCTTCTTTTTTATTGCGGAGTAGTATTCCATGTGTAAATGTACTGCAGCTTTTTTTTATCCACTCATCTACTGATGGATACTTTGGTTGCTTCCAAATCCTAGCTATTGTAAATAGCGCTGCAATAAACATAGGGGTGCGTATATTCTTCTGAATTAACATTTTGGGTTTCTTAAGATGAATTCCCAGAAGTGAGGTCGCTGGGTCAAAAGGCAGTTCCATTTTCAATTTTTTGCGGTAACTCCATACTGCTCCATAGTGGTTTCACCAATCTGCACCCTCACCAATACATGAGGGTCCCCTTTTGTCTACATCTTCCCAACACTAGTTGTTTGTTAATTTATTGATGATAGCCATTCTGACAGGCGTGAGATTATATCTCCTTTTGGTTTTAATTTGCATTCCTCTGATGATTGGTGTTATTGAGCATCTTTTTGTATGCTTAGTAAATGTCAATTGGCCATCTGTATGTCTTCTTTGTAGAAGTGTCTATTCAGGTCTTTTGCCCATTTTTTAAAATTACTTTATTGTTCTTCAACTACAGTTGTCTGCATTTTCTCCCCTCCCCTCCTTCCCACCCCATCCAAACCCACTTCCCTACCTTGCTTCCACCCTCCCCCTTGGTTTTGTCCATATGTCCTTTATAGTAGTTCCTGAAAACGCTTCTCCCCATAGTTCCCTCCCCCCTCCCCTCTGGCTATTGTTAGATTGTTCTTAATTTCAATGTCTCTGGTTATATTTTGCTTGCTTTTTTCTTTTGTTGATTATGTTCCAGTTAAAGGTGAGATCATATGGTATTTGTGCCCATTTTTAATTGGATCGTTTGGGGGTTTTTGGTGTTGAGTTCTGTATAAATTTTGGATGTTAACCCTGTGTCAGATGTATCAGTGAATATGTTCTCCCATTCAGTGAGCTGTCTTTTCAGTTTGTTGATGGTTTCCTTTGCTTTGCTAAAACTTTTTAGTTTGATGTAGTCCCATTTATTTATTTTTTCTTTTGTTTCTCTTGCCCAAGGAGATATATCAGAAAAAAAATTTCCAATGACAACTGTCTGAGATTTTATTACCTATGGTTTCTTCTAGGATTTTTATAGTTTTGAATCTAACATTTAAGTCTTTATTTCATTTTGAGTTTATTTTTGTGTGTGGCATAAGAAGGTAGGCTTTCATTTTTTGGCACATATTTATCCAATTTTCCCAACACCAAGAATAAACTATCTTCAGCCTGTCGTATGTTTTTGCCTCTTTTCTCTAAACTTAAAATTGAGTATAAAGGTGTGGCTTTATTTTGGGGCTGTCTGTTCTGTTCCATTGATCTACATGTTTCTTTTTATGCCAGTATCATGCTGTTTTGATTACTATGGCCTTGTAGTATAGTTGTATATTAGGTAGCAATATTCTTCCAACTTTGTTATTTTTTTTCTCAAGATCACTGTTGTTATTAGGGGTCTTTTGCAGATCCATATAAAGTTTTATAATATTGGTTTTAGTTCTCAAAATGACACCATTGGTATCTTGAAAGGAATGGCATTGGATCAGTAGATTTCTTTGTGTAGTATGGACTTTTAAAAAAGATTTTATTTATTTATTTTTTAGAGAGAGGGGAAGGAAGGGAGAAAGACAGGGAGAGAAACATCAGCGTGTGGTTGCCTCTCACACACTCCCTACTGGGCACTCAGCCCACAACCCACACATGTGCACTGATGGGGAACCAAACCAGCAAGCCTTTGGTTTGCAGGCCTGCACTCAGTCCAGCAAGCCACACCAGCCAGGGCTGGACATTTTAATGATGTTAATTCATCCTATCCATAAACACAGTATATGCATCTACTTATTTGTATCTTTTTCAGTTTCTTCGGTGTCATTAATTTTTAAAGGTTTATTTATTTATTCTTAGAGAGTGGAAAGGAGAGAGAAAGAGATGGAGAGAAACATCAACGTGTGGGTGCCTCTCGAGCACCCCCTATGGGGACCTGGCCTACAGCCAAGGCATGTGCCCTGACTGGGAATCAAACTGGTGACCCTTTGGTTTGCAGTCCAGTGCTCAATCCACTGAGCCCCACCTCCCAGGGCTGTCATAATTTTTTGAGTACAGGTCTTTTGAATTCTTGGTTCAATTTATTTCTGGGGAGTTTTTGAAGCACTTATGAGTGGAGTTGTTTCTTAATTTCCCTTTGTGATAGTTCATTATTGGCATACAAAATGCAACTGATATCTGGATATTAATTTTGTATCCTGCTACTTTACTGGATTCATTAATGAGTAGTAGTTTTTTTTTGGTGGAATCTTTAGGGTTCTAAATATTACAGTATCATGTCATTTGCAAATAATTACAGTTTTAAGTTTTCTTTCCAATTTGGATGCCTTTTATTTTTTCTTCTTGTCTGATTGCTGTGACAAAGACTTCCAGTACTGTGTTGAAAAAGAGTGGTGAAATTGGACATCCCTGTCTTGTTCTCATCTTAAGGAAAACACTTGTAGTTTTTTAAATACATCCATTAATTATGATGTTGGGTTTGAGTGTGTCATATATGGCCTTTCTTATGTTAAGGTGTATTACCTCTATTTCCACTTTCCTAAGCATTTTTTCATAAATAGATGCTAGATTTCATCAGATGCTTTTTCTGCATCTATTGACATGACCATGTGGTTTTTATCCTTAATTTTATGTGGTGTATCATGCTTATTTATCTGTGGATATTGTATCAAACTTGCATCCCCATAATAAAACCACATGGTCATGGTGTATGATATTTTTGATGTATTACTGGATCCAGCTTGCTAATATTTTGTTGAGGATTTTAGTATCTATGTTCACCGGGGATATTGGTCTATAGTTTTCTTTCTTTTTAGTGTCTTTATTTGGTTTTAGAGTTAGGATAATGCTGTCCTCATAAAATGAACCTGGGAGCCTTCCCTCCTCATCAATATTTTGGAATAGTTTGAGAATTAGTTCCTCTCTGGATGTTTGGTAAAATTCACCTCTGAAGCCTTCTGGCCCAAGGCTTTTGTCTGTTGGGAGTTTTTTTTTTTTTTTTTAATTACTGCTTCGACTTCACTAGTTGTGATCTGTAACATTGTACGTTTTTAGGATTTTATCAATTTCATCCATGTTGTCCAATTTGATGGCATAGAATTGTTTGTAATATGTTCTTACAACCATTTGTATTTCTGTGGTGTCAGTTGTTACTTCTCTTCTTCCATTTTATATTTTATTTATGTGAGTCCTCCCTCTTTTTTTCTTGATGAGTCTGGTTAAATGTCAATATTGTTTATGTTTTCGAAGAACCAGCTCTTGAATTTATTGACCTTTTGGATTTGTTTTTTTAGAGTGTTCTATTCTTATTTTTTCTATTTATTCATTTTTAGAGAGAGGGAAAGAGAAGGAGAAAGAGAGGGAGAGAAACATCAACATGTGGTTGCCTCTCAAGCGCCCCATACTGGGAACCTGGACCCCAACCCAGGCATGTGCTCTGACTGGGAATCAAACTGGTGACCCTTTGGTTCACAGCCCAAGCTCAATCCACTGAGCTACACCAGCTAGGGCCGTATTGTTTTTTAGAATCTATTTTGTTTGTTTCTGCTCTGCTCCTTATAATTTTCTTCCTTCTACTCTCTTTGGGCTTTGTTTGTTGTTGTTTCTCAAGTTGCTTTAAGTGTAAAGTTAGATTGTGTATTCAAGCTGGTTCTTGTTTCTTGAGATTGGCCTGTAATCCTATGAATTTTTCTCTTAGAAATGCTCTCCCAGTGTCCCATAGATTTGGGGTTGTCATGTTCTCATTTTCTTTTGTTTCAAACTATCTTTTGCTTTCTTCCTCGATCTCATTGTTAACCCTTTCATTGTTTAGTAACATGTTATTTAGCTTCCATGTCATTGCTTAGTTTTCAGTGTTCTTGTGATTGATTTCTAGTTTCATAGTATTGTGGTCAGAGAAGATGGTTGATATGATTTCATTCTTCTTAAATTTACTGAGACTTGTTTTATGCCCTAGCATGTGGTCTATCTTAGAAAATGTTCAGTGTGTACTTGAAAAGTATGTGTATTCTGTTGTGTTGGTGTGACATGCTCTGAAGATATCAATTAAATCCATTTGACCTAGTTTGTCATTTAAAGCCTTCATCTCCTTGTTGATTTTCTTGTGGATGATCTATTCATTGATGTCAATGGAGTGTTAAAATTCCATTCTATGACTGTATTTCTGTCACTCTCTCCATTTATGTCCATCAAGATTCGCTTTACATATTTAGGTGCTCTGTTATTGGGTGCATACATATTTACAAGGGTTATATCCTCTTCTTGGATTGCTCCATTTATCAGTATGTAGTGTTCTTTGCCTCATATTATAGCTTTGGTTTTAAAGTCTATTTTGTCAGATGTAAGTATTGTTTTTCCTTTCCATTTGTATGAAATATATTTTTATTTCTTTAAATTCTTTACTTTTATTCTGTGTGTATCTTTCTTTCTGAGGTGAGTCTCTTCAAGACAGCATATATATATATATATATATATATATATATATATATATATATATATATATATATATATATAGGTCTTGTTTTCTTATTCATTCAGCTAACCTATGTCTTTTGATTGTAACATTTAAGCCATTTACATATAGAGTGATTGTTGATATATATATTTATTGTAATTTTATTATTTTAACTATATACCTCTGTTTTTTTTTTCTTTTTCTTCTTCTCCTTAAAGTAAGACCTTTAACATTTGGTGGAACACTGATTTGGTGGTAAGAAACTCCTTTAGCTTTCTCTTGTCTGTAAAGCTCTTTATTTCTCCTTCAATTTTAAATGATAGTGTGGCTGGGTAAAGCAGCCTTGGTTGTAAGCTCTTGCTTTTTATCATTTTGAATATTTCATGAGACCCCCTTCTGGCCTGAAATGTTGCTGTTGAGAAATCAGATGACAATATAATGGGAGCTCACTTGTAGATAACCAGCTGCCTTTCTCTTGCAGCTTTTAAGATTCTCTCATTGTCTTTAAGCTTTGCCATTTTAATTATGATGTGTCTTAGTGTGGGTTTCTTTGGGTCCATTTTGTTTGGGACTCTCTACACTTCCTAGGTGTGTGTTTTCTTCCTTCACCAGGTTCTGGAAGTTTTTGTTCATTATTTCTTCAAGTAGGTTTTTGATCCCTTGTTCTCTCTCTTGTACTTCAGGTATTCCTCTGATGTGGATGTTTTTATACTTATGTTGTCTCAATGGTCCCTTAAACTATCTTCATTTTTTAAATTCTTTTATTTTAATTTTTTCTTTCTTTCTTTCTTCCAAATTGCTGATTGTGTTCTGCTTCATCTATCCTACCATTTATTCTTTCTGGTGTATTATTTATTTAAGATATTGCAAATTTTATTTCTGAATCATCCTTTCTTAGGGTTTCTATGTCTTTTTTCATGCAATTGAGCATCCTTATAATCATTAATTTGAACTCTATGTCTGATAAATTGCTTGTCTCCCTTTCATTCCACTCTTCTTGTGGCAAATTCTCTTATTGTTTCATTTGGGACATGTTTCTTTTTCTCTCTATTTTTCCTGTTTCTGTGTTTCTTTCTAGGTATTAAGGTAGTTCTACAAAGACTCTGGTGCAGACCTACGTCAGACAGTCCATGTGACTAGCCCTAGACAACCTCTTTGGAGCTATCAGCGATCCACAGTTTGCGGTTCCCTCTGCAGGGTCTGGGTGAAGCTGCACACCAAGGCTGACTTGGTTTGCAGAATGACGCCCTACCAACTGAGCCACACCAGTCAGGGCCCAAGGCTGACTTTTACCAGCACTGGTGCTGGGTTAGAGTCAGCAAAGTCTCAAAGTACCCAGAGATCCACTTCAATTTGCAGGCTTCTTGTTAGTCTTAGTTACTGAGAGAGCATCTGGCTGTACACTTCAGCAGGGGTTTAGCTCCACAGGGTAGGGTGAGAGGGCTTCCTGTAGGTGGGGCTACTGCGTTCCCCCCAGGTTGATGCCTCATAGGGAGTGCCCTGCCCAAGAAAGATGGCTTCTGCAGTTTGTGGCACAAACCCCAGGTGGGGTACATACAAGAAGGCAAATGATCAATGTTTCTATCTTACATCTCTCTCTCTCTCTCTCTCTTCCCCTCTGTCTAAACACAATGACAAAAATGTCCTTGGGTGAGGAGTAAAAACCCCCAGCAGAATTTCTGGAGTCAAATGAATCTGGGTTGAAATCTTAGCTGTGTGTGTCTCTGTCTACCAGTATGATCATGGCAAGTCACTTAATCTTAGTGAGCCTCACATTTCTCATCTATAAAATTGGGATAATGACAGTATTTCATAAAGTTTTTTAAGGATTAAAAGAGATAACAAACATAAAATGCTTAGCACAATGTGTGATGATTAGTAATAGCTCAATAATTGTTAACTACTCCTCTTCTCATCCTACTTTTATTCTTTCCCATTGTTATTATTGTACTGAATAGAATCCAGGGGAAGTTATTTGAAGCACTGGCCTAAGGGAATTCCAGGTCAGAGCCATGAAGATAGTCCAGAGTCAAGTTTCTAATTCACAAAAGGAGAGTCAAGGAATGAATTTGAGGAGAAGGAAGAAAAGGAGAAAAGCAAGAGAGTTTATGTACTTCGGGGGTGTGGGGGAAAGAAAGTCTAGAGTAATGACTTCCAGAATACAGGTGACTTCTATAGCTTTTCATCCAGTCCTCTTGACCACCATTTTGTTTCTTCTGGAAACAGAAAACAACAGAGTAAGCAGTAGACACTATTCACTTCCAATCTCCTTCTGACAAGTGGTGGGTCCCAGGATTTTCTTGCATTTGCCTTAAGAGTCCTGGCCTGCTTCTGTCCAGAGGTGAGACATAGAATTCCAAGACCAGTCCATTGGCTTTTACCCTCCCACCAGAACAGGTAAAAATCTAGCCCTATCATTAATATGAGCCCTTTACCTTCCCTCTCTATGCCATATTAGTGTGATCCATCATAAGTTATCTAGAAGGACCACTGAATGCACCTGGACCCTAGAAGATGAGAATTTAGTGGGTCAAGTGTAGCAGGGAACACATCTAGAGTAGGGTTAATGCTCACTAGAGGGCATGGAGTCAGAAAGATTCTGGTGTCATAGAGTTACAGGGTTGTTTATGGATATCTCAAAAGTCTCAAATAATGATCCCTGAGCTTACAGCATAGTGCACATGTGCCTAGAGGCAACACAGACATCACCTCCCATATCAAGTTTCCCATCAACCCTTTCCCACCCTGTGCCCAGTACCGGTCAGTTTATTCTTTGTAGTGGTCTTTGACCTACCAGAAGTTACCCTAGGGGATTTCTAGGAATTCTGCAGCTCCGTCAGGTACAAACTGACAACAAGAAAGTCCCTGATGTTAGAAGTGAAATAAGGAATGAAGAACATGCCAAATGAGATAAGCCAGTCAGAGAAAGACAAATACCATATGATTTCACTCTTATGTGGAATATAATGAACAAACTGAACTAACAAGCAATATAGAGACACACTCATGGCTAGAGATCAGGATGACAGCTAAGGAGGGTGTTATGGGTGGAGGGATTGAGCAAAAAGGGTAAAAGGACTAATGAACATGGACAACATTGGGGGAATGCAGGAGGAGGGGGTATAGGAGGACTAAATGGTAATGGAAATATAGAATTAAAAAGTGGAAAAAAGTTCTTTGAAGCAACAACAACAAAAAAACTATATTTGCTATGAAAGGGGTTTCCAAAACAAGAATCCAGTGAGATGTTATTGGCAACTTCTGCTGTGATGAAGTAGGTGGATCAGACATGTGGTTTGTAGGTGGTATAGCAACAGATGAATTCTAACATTGTACTGATGACTGATTAAACTCTTTGACTCAGTCTGTAGGTGGACGGTACACATATGGATGAGGCTGGGCCAGATGGTTGGGAAGTCCACAGAGGCAAAGGATCTTTTAAGAGAAATACGATGGTGGTAGCCTCTACCTACCTTTACATTTTCAATTCATACCAATCTCCAACTCACTCATTATATTTCAACCTCTTCTTTCTGTTTCTGAAACCTAGGCCCTTTCTTGCCAATGGATCCTTGCACTTGTTCTTCCCTCTGCCTGCATGCTCCTTGTATGTCTTATTCCTTTCCTCAAAGAAGTCTTTACTGATCAATTTATCTAGAATTGACTCCTACCAATTACTTTTTTCCACATCACTCCATTAGTTTTCTTGGTGGAATTTATAAACATCTGCATATTGATTGATTTATATAGCTTTTTGTTTACTTTTTTAGTCTCCTTTCTCCTGGACTTTAACATCCATGCAGTCAAGAACTTTGTTGTTTCTTTTCAATACTATTTCTACAGTGTCTAAAATGATCATCACTTAATACATGTTTTTTGAACAAATGAATGGTGGTTGCTATGGATGGAAGTCACAGTCAGGATATATTATAAAAAATTTTGTTAGACCCTGGCTGGTGTAGCTCAGTGGATTGAGCGTGGGCTGGGAACCAGACAGTCCCGGTTCAATTCCCCGTCAGGGCACATGCCTGGGTTGCGGGCCGGGTCCCCAGTGAGGGCCATGTGAGAGGCAACCATACATTGCTGTTTCTCTCCCTCTCTGTCTCCCTCCCTTTCCCTCTCTCTAAAATAAATAAATAAAAAATCTTAAAAAAATTTTGTTAGGATACCCAACACCATAGCAAGGATGGCTTTGGGGCTATGGGAAAGGCAAATAAACTTGAGTGTGATGGTGTCCCAGGAGCATTTTGGTATCAGGAATGGAAGAAACCTGTCTTTTGGTTGCCTGGGCCTATCTATGACCTAGATACAGGTATCAGAGTTCAAGGTATTCTGGAGAGATTCCTATCAGTTGTAGGGTTTCCTATAGACCCTGTATTTAAGGTATGGTATAACCCACAAACAGCTGGACAGATGCAATAATGTCAGGAGGTAGGCATTCATTACCATTTAAGGCCAACCATGAGACTCAATGAGGTGCCACTGTACAGAGTCAACACTTTGTGACCCCTGATGAACCACCTCTGCTAATTGTGGCTGAGTCTTGACAACCACAAAATTTCATGTTGTCTAAATTTTCTTGGGTAAAGTTGCATCCCAATCCCATAGTACTTCAGATTCCAGGATACCCTTGGAAATTCTGATTTGTTGAGTTATAGCAGATGGCAAAGTCTAATCATTTCAGTAAAGTAGCACACAGGGGGCTAGATGAAACCTTTAAAGGCCATAATATATGAAAGTGTATTTTCCCCATTTATAACTGAAAATACAAAATATACTACACCATAAATATGTGTTAGAGAAGTCCACAGAAGAGCAATTTTTCTTGAGATGCTATTTTGGTGTTATTTTTTTTTAAACATAATTTTTTTCCAAATATATTTCTTAGTTTATTGGTACTCCTGCTCTGCTGGTATTCATACTTAATGTGCCTAGAGGGTAAACCAGTAGAGAGCAGTCACAATGTATAAGTTGCTCTAGACTTGAGTGATTTGAGTGTTTTGTCATCAAGCACTGGGGCCATTGAGGATATGACAACATACCTCTAAAAGAATTTTGATGGTCAGTAGCTTTCTTTTGCAAAGACATTGAAGATGTCCAAAACAAGCTCCATGGAGAATTAGACACAGGACAAATTGTCACTGTTATTGGGATTATTCTATGATATAATGGCCCCCCACAATGATGCTGGAGGAATCAGCTTCACCAAGGTCTGGTTCTGGCCTAGTTGGATAGACCAGAACCAGAGCACAAGTGAACAGAATCTTTATGGCCATGGCTATGACCAGAGATTAGAGGAACCTTGAGGTAAAGGTCCATCATTACCAATGTCAGGGCAGAGAAATTGCAAATAAATGCTATCAGTATTTGGTAAACTTCAGGCATTTATGCAGATCTTTGACTGACCTAAGGGGATTCTACTCCTGGAAGGTTGATACCTAGGCCAGAGAGTTTGGTTCAAGAATTTTACCTCTGGAATCTAAAAGAGCAGAACTCATAGAACCATAGAGAGGAAGGATTGTTAAAGGGGGCAGCAGGTGGGGGAAATAAAGATATGTTAGTCAAAGGGTACAAACTCTCAATTATAAGAAGAATGGGATCTGGAATCTAATGTACAGGATGATGACTATAGTTAATAATACCACACTGCATATTTTAAATTTGTTAAAAGTGTAGATCTTAAGTGTTCTCACCACATCAAACAACAATATAACTATATAAGGTAGTAGATGTGTAAATTAACATGAGCATGCTCATCATTTCTTGAGGTATAGGTATATCAAACCACAGCATTGGAGAAAAGTGCTCCGAAGTCGCCACCAATCTGAGGTGGGAAGGAAGGGCTGCCTGCTCAAACATAAGAGAACATTGTGAGGGACAGTGAGACAATAAAACCTGGAGCTGTGAAGAGACTATAGTTATGCCCAGACAAGGGTCAGCCCAAAATACAGAGAAACTGAGACAAATTTAACTTCGCTTATCCAGAGAACTTGCAAGGTGGGAGCAGTGAATACCAGTGCACTTGCTGGAAGAGGAAATCCATCAACAAAGGAACCACTAACAGAAAACAATGGAAGAAGGTGAAGGAGGAAGTGGAACCCACACTAAACTCAATCCAGAACCAAACAGATAATACACCAATTGGTGGAGAAATTACCCACAACAAAAAACTGAATAAGAGTGAGAGAGAAGCCTCAAAATCTTGTTCACAAAGAAGAATCAGCTTCAACACAACCTGTCCACACCTTCACAACAGAATACAAGATGTGGTGGACAGAGTGACCCTCAGTTAACTAGCTGAAGGAAAAGATCCACAAAAGAAAGACCCAATAAGAACCAAAACCCAATGACACACAGAGAGCCAACATAAACAACAGTCCATGACCAGCGAGCTAAAGAGATTAAGGAGACTACACAACTGAATCTTACAGGTATTCTACCATAGAAGCTCATACCATAAAACCAGGGAGTCAGAACAGATCAATTCAAGAAACAGAGGCTAGCAAGAAAAGTCTCATAAACAATGGGAAGACAAAGGAACAATCCCCAAATGAAAGGAAAGGAGGAAGCCCCAGAAAGAATGGTAAATGAATCAGAGGGAAGCCAACTATCAGATATTGAGTTCAAAGCATTGGTTATCAGGAAGCTCAACAAGCTCAATTAACTTGCAGAAAATTACCAGAAACTACAAGGAAACTACAATGAACTCACTGCAAACTATATCAACATCAAAAAGGAAATAGAAACTATCCACAAGAGCCAAGAGGAAATGAAGAATACAATATCTGAACTGAAGAACACAATAGAAGGAATCAAAAGCAGGTTGAGTGAAGCAGAGGATGGGATCAGCAAGCTAGAGGACAAGGTACAAAAAAAAAAAAAAACACACCCAAAAAGAGCAAGAAAGGGAAAAGAGGCTCAGAAAGAATGAAAAGGGGTTAAGGGAAATGCAAGACAACTTGAAACATAATAATATCCATATAATAGTGATACCAGAAGGAGAAGAAGAGCAAGGGATAGAAAACCTGGTTGAAAAAATAATGATGAAAAACTTCTCTAATCTGATGAGAGAAAAAGTCACACAAATCCAGGAAACACAGATAGTCCCAAACAAAAGAAACCCAAACAGGCCCACTTCAAGATACATCATCATTAAAATGGCAAAATTCCAAGACAAAGAGAATCTTAAAGGCAGCGAGGCAGAAACACTAAGTAACATACAGGGAAGCCCAGGTAAGGCTATCAGCTGATTTCTCAATGGAAACACTCCAAGCCAGAAGGGAATGGCAGGAAATATTCCAAGTAATGAGAATCAGAGGCCTGCAACCAAGGCTACTGTACCCAGCAAGGCTCGCAATCAAAATAGATGGCCAAATAAGGAGCTTCCCAGACAAAAGAAGTCTAAAAGAAAACAACTCCACCAAACCAGCTCTGCAAGAGATGCTAAAGGGACTGCTTTAAGGAAAGAAAGTAAAAGAGAGAGAGAGAGGAACATGAATACAAAAAAATGCCAATGAATAAGTACCTATCAATAATAACCTTAAATGTAAATGGATTAAATGCTCCAATAAAAAGACATAGAATAGCGGAATGGATAAGAAAGTACAACCAACACATATGCTGCCTACAAGAGACCCACCTCAGGACAAAAGACCTGCAAAGACTGAAAGTGAAGGGATGGAAACAAATTTTCCAGGCAAACAGACAGGAAAAAAAGAGATGGGGAAGCAATACTCATATCAGACAAAATAGACTTCAAAAAATAGGCCATAAAGAGAGACTCAGAAGGTCACTTCATGATACTCAAGGGAAGAATCCACCAAGAAGACATAAACATTGTAAATATATATGCACCCAACATAGGAGCACACAAATACATAAAGAAAATCTTGGAGGACTTCAAGAAAGATATTGAAAGCAACACAATTATAGTAGGGACCTCAACACCCCACTGCCAAAAATGGACAGATCTTCCAAACAAACTATCAACAAAGATATTGTGGCATTGAACAATGCTCTAGATGAAATGGACTTAACTGATATATACAGAGCCTTTCACCTCACAGAAGCTAAATACACATTCTTTTCAAATGCACATGGAACATTTTCAAAGATAGATCATATGATTGGACACAAAACAAGTCTCAACAAATTCAAGAAAATTGAAATCATATCAAGTATTTTCTCTGACCACAAGGGAATGAAATTAGAAACCAACCCAAAGGAAAAAAACCCAAACACTCAAAATCATGGAGATTGAATAGCATGCTATTAAACAACCAATGGGTCAAGAATGAGATTAGGGAACAAATCAAAAAGTTCCTTGAAACAAATGAAAATGAACTTACAACAACCCAAAACTTATGGGACACAGCGAAGGCAGTCCTGAGAGGGAAGTTCATAGCAATACAGGCCTACCTAAAAAAATTGAAACATTTTGCCCAGCTGGTGTAGCTCAGTGGATTGAGCGCGGGCTGGGAATCAGAGGGTCCCGGTTCGATTCCCAGTCAGGGCACATGCCTGGGTTGTGGGCCAGGTCCCCAGTGAGGGCCATGTGAGAGGCAACCATACATTGCTCTTTCTCTCTCCCTTCTCCTCTCTCTAAAAATAAATAAATAAAATCTTTAAAAAAAATTGAAACATTTCAAACAAACAACCTAATCCTATGCCTACAAGAACTCGAGGAACAACAACCAAGAAAGCCCAGAGCAAGTAGAAGGAAGGAAATAGCCAAGATCAGAGCATAATTAAATGACATGATGACCAAAAAGACAGTTCTAAGGATCAATGAATCCAGGAGCTGGCTCTTTGAAAAGATAAACAAAATCAACAAGCCTTTAAGCAGGCTCATCAAGTAAAAAAGGGAGAGGTCCCAAATAAACTCAATCAGAAATGAAAGAGGAGATATTACAAATGACATCACAGAAATACAAAGGACTGTAAGACACTACTATGAAGAACTGTATGCCAAGAAATATGAAAACCTAGGCGAAATGGATACATATCTAGGAAAATATAATTTTCCAAAACTCAATAAAGAGGAAGCAGAAAGTTGAACCAACCAATAACAGCAGATGAAATTGAAGCAGTAATCGAAAAACTCCTGACACACAAAAGCCCTGGACCAGACGGTTTCACAGGAGAATTCTACAAAGCATTTAAGGAAGAGCTAACCCCTATTCTTCACAGACTATTCCAAGAAATCCAGAATGATGGAAAACTCCCAACGTCTTTTTATGAAGCCAGCATCATCCTAAAACCAAAACCAGATAAAGATACAACAAAGAGCCCGGCTGGTGTAGCTCAGTGGATTGAGCACGGGCTGGGAACGAGAGGGTCCCAGTTCGATTCCCAGTCGGGGCACAGGCCTGGGTTGCGTGCCAGGTCCCCAATGAGGGCCATATGAGAGGCAACCATACATTGCTCTTTCTCCCTCCCTTCTACTCTCTCTGAAAATAAATAAATTTAAAAATCTTTAAAAAAAAGATACAACAAAGAAAGAAAACTTCAGGCCAATATCACTGATGAACATAGACGCTAAAATCCTCAACAAAATATTGAAAAACTACATCCAGCAATACATTAAAAAGATTATACACCATGACCAAGTGGGATTCATCCCAGGGATGCAAGGATGGTACAATATTTGCAAAAGAATAGATGTAATACATCACATAAACAAAAGCAAAGATAAAAATCACATGATCATATCAATAGATGCAGAAAAAGCATTTGATAATATACAGCACCCATTTATGATATGAACATTCAGCAAAATAGGAAGAGAGGGAACATTCCTCAACATAATAAAGGCCATCTATGAGAGACCTACAGCCAACATTATACTTATTGGGCAAAAGCTAAAATCTTTCCCACTAAAATCCGGAACAAGACAAGGTTGTCCACTATCACCACTTCTATTCAACATAGTACTGGAAGTTTTAGCAACAGCAATCAGACAAGAAAAGGAAATAAAAGGCATCCACATTGGAAAGGAGGAAACAAAACTGTCATTGTTTTCAGATGACATGATAGTGTACATATAAAATCCTATAGACTCCGCCAAAACACTACTTGACCTAATAATTGCATTTGGCAAAACAGTGGGATACTAAGTCAATGTCCAGAAATCAAAGGCATTTTTGTATACCAACAATGAAATATCAGAAGAAGAAATCAGGAAAAAAATCCCATTTGATATAGCAACAAGAAAAATAAAATACTTAGGAATAAACCTAACCAAGGAGGTAAAAGACCTGTACTCAGAAAACTACACAACACTGAAGAAAGAAAACGTGGAAGTCACAAACAAATGGAAACATATACCGTGCTCATGGTTTGGAAGAATCAACATCATCAAAATGTCCATACTACCCAAAGCAATTTATAGATTCAATGCAATCTATAATTGGCAAAGCAATGACATATTTCACAGATATAGACAAACAATTCAAAAATTTATGGAACCATAAATGACCCCAAATATCACCTGCAATTTTGAAAAAGAAGAGCAAAGTAGGAGGAATCACAATACCTGATATCAAACTGTATTACAAGGCCACTGTAATCAATACAGCGTGGTACTGACATAAAAACAGACAGATAGACCAGTGGAACAGAATAGAGAGCCCAGAAATAAACCCAGATCTGCATGGAAAATTAATTTTCGACAAAGTGGGCAGAAGCATAAAATGGAATAAAAATAGCCTCTTCACAAATGGTGTTGGGAAATCTGGACAGCTACATGCAAAAAATTGAAACTCAAGCACTAACTTACACCATACACAAAAGTAAATTCAAGGTGGATAAAAGACTTAAATGTAAGTCGTGACACCATAAAATTTCTAGAGTAAAACATCGGTAGGAAAATCTCAGACATTCCATGCGCCAACATCTTCAATGATATGTCTCCTAGAGCAAGGGACATAAGGGAAAGAATAAACAAATGGGACCTTATCAAAATAAAGAGCTTCTGTGGGGCTAAATAAAGCAGTATTAAAATAAAAAGAGAACCAACTGTATGGAAAACATATTTTCCAATGATACCTCAGACAAGGGTTTGATCTCCAAAATATATAAAGAACTCATATGACTCCACTCCAGGAAGACAAAAAACCCAATGAAAAAATGGGCAAAAGACATGAACAGACACTTCTCGAAAAAGGACATACAGAGGGCTCAGAGACATATGGAAAGATGCTCAACATCATTAGCCATCAGAGAGATGCAAATTAAAACCATGATGAGATACTACCTCACACCAGTCAGAATGGCCATCATCAACAAAGCAACAGATAACTGTTGGAGGGGATGTGGAGAAAAGGGAACCCTACTGCACTGTTGGTGGGAATGCAGACTGGTGAAGCCACTGTGGAAAACAGTATAGAATTTCCTCAGAAAACTAAAAATGGAACTGCCTTTTGACCCAGCAATTCCACTACTGGGATTATACCCTAAGAGCCCTGAAACACCAATTCAAAAGAACCTATGCACTCCAATGTTCATAGCAGCACAATTTACAATAGCCAAGTGCTGGAAACAACTTAAGTGCCCATCTACAAGTGAGTGGATTAAGAAACTATGGTACATTTACACAGTGAAATTCTATGCAGCAGAGAGAAAGAAGGAGCTTATACCCTTTGCAACAGCATGGATGGAACTGGAGAGTATTATGCTAAGCGAAATAAGCCAGGTGGTATGGGACAATTACCATATGATCTCTCCTTTAACTGGAGTATAACCAACAAAAGAAAAAGGCAAGAAAAACATAACCAGAGACACTGAAATTAAGAACAATCTAACAGTAGTCAGAGAGGAGGGGGAGGGGACTATGGGGAGAAGGGTTTTCAGGAACCACTATGCAGGACACATGGACAGAACCAAGGGGGAGGATGGAGGCAGGGGAGGGAGGTGGGTTTGTAGGGGGTAAGGGGAGGGGTAGGGAGAGGATGCAGACCACTGTATTTGAACAACAATAAAGTAATATTAAAAAAAAACCATAGCATTGTACACCTTAATAATATACAACTTTTATTTCCCAATGGACCTTCAGTGTAGTTGGGAAAAAAAGAATTTAATTCTGGACTTTGGAATCTGCATTGCAGATTCAGGGGTAATGCCACTATAGGCAGTACTGGACCAATCAGGCCATGCTTCTGTTTTGTTTTGTTTTTAAAATAAGATCAGAAAATAAAGTAGGATGTCATCCAGATAGAGAACAGGTTGTTCAAGAGGTCAAAAAAGATGTGTGGCTATCATCAATAAATCAATAAACAGCGAACATTGTAGAGGTCGTGGAGAAAAGGAAACTCTCATGCACTGTTGATAGGAATGCAGACTGGTGCAGCCACTGTGAAAGCAGTGTGGAGTTTCCTCAAAAATTATAAACGGAACTGCCTTAAGACCCAGCAATTCCACTGCTGGGAATATATCCAAAGAAACCCAAAACATGAATTTGAAAAAATATATGCAGCCCTATGTTCACTGCAGCATCATGTACAATAGTTAATATTTGGAGGCAGCTCAAGTGCCCATCAATAGATGAGTGGATAAAAAAACTATGGTACATAATGGAGCACTTGGTTATAAAATGAAAGAAAATTTTACTTTTCGTGACAGCATCATGCATGGACTCGGAGCACATTATGTGAAATGAAATAAGCCAGTCAGAGAAAGTGAAGTATCATATGACTTCACCTATATGTGGCATCTAATGAACAGAATAAATAGCAAGCAAAATAGAAACAGACTCTGGGTAGAGAATAGACCGATAGCTGTCAGAGAGGAAGGGGATTTTTGGGCTGGGTGAAGAAGGTGAAGGGACTACATAACAACAATAACAAAAGAACTAATAGACACAGACAACAGTATGGTGATTACCAGAAAGAAAGGAGGTTGGGAAGATGTAGAAGAAGGTATAAAGGGTATAAATGGTAATACAGGAGACTTGACTTTGGGTGGTGAACATACAAGTTCTGTTTACAAAACCTCCAACCATTGCCAATATAATGAGAATGGTTTGCGAGACATGGATGTAACCTGGCATCTAAGAAGAGTGGACTGAAATGCACATGGGTGAACAACGACTTTACTGAACTAGTCGGGGGGGTGGTAGACACCACTGAGTGAGCGATATGCACTGTTACCATCACATTCAAAATGACTGAGCTAATATTGCAAAGACTCAGCATCAAATTTTGTGTTAGGCATGAATACTCCTCCGTGGATTTGGAAATTCAGAAGGCTGCAGCTATGGACAACTGGTGATGGGCAGCTTCTTCACAACAATGTGCCCACTCATGCATCACATCTTGTACAGTTTTGGGGTGAAACATCAAATCACCCAGGTGATTCAGCCCCCCTACAGCCCAGATTTGGTGCCCTGCAATTTCTAGCTTTTCCAGAAACTAAAATCACCTTTGAAAGGGAAGAGTTTCAGACCATCAATGAGATTCAGGAAAATATGATGGGGTAGCTGATGGCAATTCCAACAAAAGATTTTCAGTGTTATGAACAGTGGAAGAGATGGTAGGAGAAGTAGGTGAGGTCCCAAGATGCCTAGTTTGAAGGGGACTGAGGCATCATTGTCTTATGTACAATGTTTCTTGTATCTTCGTCAACAAATGCCTCTTTTTTAAGGTACATGGCTGGATACTTTATGGACATAAAATACAACATACAGTTGATGTCTTATAGAATTGTACACCTGAAACCTATATTATTTTGTTAACAAATGTCACCCCAATAAATTCAATTTAAAAAGAAAAAAGAAAATTTGTAGATTATTAAAATATTGACTAACATTTACTGAGGTCTCATTATGACCTTGGTCTTATTTTTATTCTTGTCCATTTTATTTTTATTTTTTATTTTTATTTTTTTAAATGTGACTCATAGACACAATGTTTTTTTTAAAATATTTTATTTTTATTTATTTTTAGAGAGAGGGGAAGGGAGGGAGAGAGGGAGAGAAACAGCAATGTATGGTTGCCTCTCACACGGCCCTCATAGGGACCTGGCCTGCAACCCAGGCATGTGCCCTGACTGGGAATCGAACCAGGACCCTTTGGTTTGCAGCCCGCACTCAATCCACTGAGCTACACCAGCCAGGGCTTATTTTTTATTTTAATTATATTTTTATTGATCATGCTATCACAGTTGTTCTGATTTTCCCCTCCACTCAGCACTCTGCACTACCTCAGGTAATTCCCCCACCATGGTTCATGTCCATGGATCATGTGTATAAATTCTTTGGCTACTCCATTTCCTATACTGTACTTTACATCCCCATAGCTATTCTGTGACTACCTATTTGTACTTCTTTTTTTAAAGATTTTATTTATTTATCATTAGAAAGAAGGGAAGGGAGGTAGAAATAGAGGGAGAGAAAAATCGATGTGAGAGAGTTATATCAATCAGTTGCCTCTCACATCCCACAACTGGGGACCTGGACTGCAACTCAGGCATGTGCCCTGACTGGGAATCAAACCAGCGACCTTTCAGATCACAGGCCGGCACTCAGTCCACTGAGCCACACTAGCCGAGGCCTTATTTGTACTTCTTAATCCCCATAACTCTTCACCCATTCCTGCATACACATCCCATCTGGAAACCATCAAAACATTCTCTGTATCCATGATTCTGTCTCTGTTCTTGTTTACTTAGTTTGATTTTTAGATTCAGTTGCCAATAGATATGTATTTATTGTCATTTTATTGTTCATAGTTTTGATTTTCTTCTTTTTCTTAAATAAGTACCTTTAACATTTCATATATTGATGCTTTGGTGATGATGAACTCATTTAGTTTTTTCTTGTCTAGGAATCTCTTTATCTGCCCTTTGAGTCTAAATGATAACTTTGCTGGGTAGAGCAATCTTGGCTGTAGGTCCCTCTTTTCATGACTTTGAATATTTCTTACTAATCACTTCTAGCCTGAAAAGTTTCTTTGGAGAAATCAGTACAGTCTCATGGATACTCCTCTATAGATAAATAACTTCTTTTCTCTGGCTGCTTTCAAGATTCTCTCTTTAACATTTGGCAGTTTAATTATGATGTATCTTGGAGTGGGCCTCTTTGTATCCATCTTATTTGGGATTCTCTGTGCTTTGCGGACTTGCATGTCTATTTCCTTCACCAAATTAGGGGAGTTTTCTTTCATTATTTTTTCAAATAGCTTTTCAATTTCTCTTCTCCTTCTGGCTCCCCTACGATGTAACTGTTGGACCTCTTAAAATTGTCCCAGTGGGTGCTTATTCTATCCTCATTTTCTGGATTCCTTTTCCTTCTTATTGTTCTGATTGGTTGTTTTTGCTTCCTTATGCTCCAAATCATTGATTTGATTCTCAGCCTTATCCACTCTACTGGTGACTCCCTCTAAATTGTTCTTTTTCAATTCATTTATCCTTGATTTCTGACAGGATCTTTTTTATGCTGCTGAGATCCTCACTAAGTTCCTTGAGCATCCTTATAACCAGTATTTTGAACTCTGCATCTGATAAATTGCTTATGTCTATTTCATTTAGCAATTTTCCTGGAGTTCTGATCTGTTCTTTCATTTGGGCCATGTCTGTTTATCTCTACGTTTTGGCAGCATCCATGTTTTTGTTTCTATGTTTTAGGGAGAGCTGCTTTGACTCCATATCTTGGTAGTGTGGCCTAATGTAGTAGGTGTCCTGTAGGGTCCACTGGCACAGCCTCCACTATCACTCTAGCTGGACACTGTAGCTGGGTGCACCCTTTGTGTGGGTTGAGTACACCCTCTTCTTGTAGTTGAGTTTTGATGTTTGTTGGCAGGCCAATGAGAGGGCTTTACCCAGGGAAGTCAGCTTCAAGGATTTGCTGTTCCCACTAACCTCCACCCTCCAGTGAGGATCAGCTGTGCAGGGGTAGGGTGGTGGTGCTCTGACATGGTCATTAGCTGCCCACTGGGTGCACAGGCTCTGAAGTTTCCTGGATGGTGCAGAGAAATACCAGCCCTCACCTGTGTTTTGCCCCAAGCCATCCTGCCTGAGCTATAAAGCAATCTGAGATGGCTGCTACTTGTGCTGGTTTGGGGATTCCCAGGCATAGACAAGCTGTGAATCTAGGCTGGCTGATGCTAGCTGGGTCTTGGGATCACTGAGGCCAGCTGTTGCTTGTTTGAGAAGATTTAGGACAAGGGTGCCAAACTCATTTTCACCTGGTGGAGGCAGCCTCGTGGTTGCCTTCAAAGGGCCAAATGTAACTTTAGGACTGTATAAATGTAACTACTCCTCAAACAGTTAAGTGAGAGCTCAGTGCTGCCGCTGGGTAGAAACAAGGTGCCGGGCAGGATAAAACAAGGTGGAGGGCCATATTTGGCCCAGATTCGGCCCAGGGACTTGTGTTTGCCACCTATGATTTAGGAAGTTCAGAAGCATGAGCCAAGACCATTCATAATGAAAAGCAGCTTGGGCGGGCCCAGAAGTTGGGTGGGGTGGAGTCTCAGGGGATCTCCAGTGTGGGTCAAACAGTTTTAGCCAGGTTGATGGAGTCTCAGATACAGTACCAGCTCTGTGGTTCTGTGAGGGGAGGGTTTAGAAAAGGGACAATGACCTCTGCTCACCTTGAATCCAGCCACTTCAGTTTCTCCCTTATGTCACTGGTGTCTTTCATGCTGTTACCCCACTGCTAGATCTCAGAGGGACTGAGTTTGAGTAGGTGAGTTCATGTGTGGGTTCTTTAAGAGGAACTGCTTCGGACTCTGACATTTTTTCCACCGACTCAATCCTTGCTGGGTTTTTGCAGCCAGAAGTTTTGAGGACTTATCTTCCTGGCACTGAGAACCCTAGACAGGAGGGCCTGGTGTGGGGTTGGGATTCCTCACTCCCAAAATATCCCTCCTAAATTTTTATTCACTACACATGGGTGTGGGACCAGCCGTTTTGCATCTTTGCCCCTCCTCACAGTCTGGATAGATGTGGTTTCTTTAATTCCATAATTATCAGACTTCCATTGAACTCAATTTCTGAGGGTTCTGAGTGATGGCTGTCCTATATTTTAGTTGTAATTTTGCTGTGGTTGTTGGGGGAGGTGAGCCATGTCTGCCTATGCCACCATTTTGACCAGAAGTTCTCTTGTTCCTATTTTACAGATTAGATAACTAAGACACAGAAAGCTTAAGTAACTTACCCAAAGGTCAGACAGGTAGTCATTAGAAGAGCTGGGATTTGAACTAAGGCAGTCTGACTACAGAAACCATGCTCTGAACAACTATGCTAAGCCATGTTATGCTCTTCCATTCTACTAGGTGCTATGACACATTCAAGATATTGTTCAAGCCAAATCATATTATGGTAAATTTTCCTTGGTTGAGGTGCAACTCCTACTTGTCATCTTTCAAAAAATGAACACAATTGTAGTTACCCTGATGTTCAATTTTATAGTGATGCCTCATAGACTTGGTCCCAGGGACTGGAACTCAGCATGCACAGGTGATAAGGATCAGGTTGAAATTGTTGTGACTCAGGTTAAGTATAGAACTCTCCATTTTTCCAAGTTAAAAAAGCAAACTTGGATCTCACTGAGGGAAGGAAATGATTCCCTGAAGAAAGTTGGTGTTTTATTGTTACTTTCTAAGGTGAAATATATAACTGAGCAGCAACCTGAGCCCTGGAGTCCAGGCTGAAAGGAACAGCTGTGTCTTTGGTGTAAGGGTATATTCTCTACTTGCTGTCTTGCAATCCATTAGAGTGCAGGGCAGTGTTCTGTGTGCTCCAGGAATTAGGGGTACATGAGGCACTGGATAACTGTATTGTTTTGTTATAAATTGGAAAGCCTGAGTTTTTCAGGAGATTACCACTTTGAAAAATTCTATCCAGGAAAAGCTGAGAAATCAGGGGAAGTGTGGTTATGGCACCAGCCTCTGGGCACTTTCATACACAGCATACTGGAGTATTTTCCTGGTTACTGATCCCCTCCTCAGGGAATTTCTATCAGTGATTCCAATAATATTACTAATACATTGAAATGTAAACTGGATCAGCCACTATAGAAAACAGTATGGAGGTTCCTCAAAATATTAAACATAGAATAACCACTTGATTCCATGATCCCACTTCTGGATATATATCCAAAGGAATTGAGGTCAGAATCTGAAGAGATATCTGCACTGCCATGTTCATTGCAGAATCATTCACAATAGCCAGAACATAAAAAACTACCTAAGTTTCTGTCAGTGGATGACTAGATAAAGAAATTGTCATACATGTACAATGAAATATTATTCAGCCTGAAAAAAGAGAGACCTCCTGTCATTTGTGACATGAATGGACCTGAAGGACATTATGCTAAGTGAAATAAGCCAGACACAGAAACTCAAATACTGTATGATTTCACTTTTACGAGGAAAAATAAAATTCTTAGAACCAGAGAGTGGTATAGTGGTTACTACGGGCTGATGGAGAGAAAAATGGAGAGGTGTAGGTCTTTTGTTATGCAAGATGAATAAGTTCTGAAGATCTAACCTAGGACTTATAGTTAACACCACCCTAGTGTGTACTTAAAATTTTGCTAAGAGGGTCAATTTTATGTTAAGTGCTTTTACCATAGAAGAGAGAAAATATTTTAAAACATTTTTTTAAGATTTCATTTATTTATTTCTAGAGGGGGGGAAGAGAGAAAGAGAGGGAGAGAAACATTGATGTGAGGAAGAAACATAGATCGTTTGCCCTTGTATATGTCCCGGCTGGGGACCAAACCTGCAACCCAGTCATGTTTCCTGACTGGAAATCGAACCAGCAACCTTCCACTTTGCAGTACGATGCCCAATCAACTAAGCCACTTTGATCAGGACTTAAAAATATTTTAAGTAAACAAAAAATATAATGGATACAAGATGGAAGGTTTTGGAGGTGATGAGTAAGTTTATGGTCTTTTTTCTTCATTTTTTCTTGTTTATGCTATTACAGTTACCTCCACTTTTTCCCCCTTTGCACTCCATCACCCAGCTCCCACTATCCCCTCTCTCAGACCATCACCACACTGTTGTTCAGGTCCATGAGCCATGCATATATGTCTGTTGGCTAACCCCTTCACCTTCTTTCTTCCAATTCCCCTCCCCAACTCCACTCCAACAGCTGTCAGTCTGTTTCATGTATCTATTCTTCTGTTTCTATTTTGTTCACTAGTTTATTTTGTTTATTCGATTCCATGCGTAAGTGAGATCATATGGTATTTGTCTTTCACCACCTGGCTTATTTCACTTAGCACAATAGTCTCCAGGTCCATCCAGGTCCTTTTGCTGTTGCAAAAGGTAAGATTTCTTTTTTTTTAATAGCCAAGTAGTATTCCATTGTGTAAATGTACTATAGGTTCTTTACCCACTCATCTACTGATGGACACTTGGGCTGCTTACAAATCTTGGCTATTGTAAATAATGCTACTATGAACATAGGGGTACATATACTCTTTTGAATTTGTGTTTCAGGATTCTTAGGATATATTCCCAGAAATGTAATCCCTGGATATTAAGGTAGTTCCATTTTTAATTTTTTGAGGAAACTTCATACTATTTTTCACACTGGCTGCACCAGACTGCATTCCCACCAACACTGTACTAGGGTTCCCTTTCTCCACATCCTCTCACAGATGTAGAACAAATATTCCAAACATTTATATGGAACCAAAAAAGATCACGAATAGCATCCCCAATCTTGAGAAAGAAGAACAAAGCTGGAGGGATCACAATACCTGATATCAAACTGTCGTGGGGATTTCATCCCAGCCGAAATCCATGGGTGACTGCAACCCGATGTGTAAAAGAATCTCATACCGAGACACGCAGGGAGAAGAGAGTCCGGAGCCACGGGACCAATTCCTCCATCTCGGGAAAAGGCCTCGTGGGTAGCTCAGCCAGGCTTTTTATTAGAAGCCTTAGGACACATTTACATTGGATTGATTATTCATGGGATTATACAGAACAGGGATAGGTTTACTCATTAACAGAGCATCAGGATGTAAATTCAGGTCCAGTGGCAGACAGGACCAGGGTATACATTAAACAGGAGACAAGTAAATTGAGGGTGATTTAACTAGGGCTGTTAACTTTTAGGACTATAAAACATTGGGGTAGTGATCTATTAACTTAAGCTTCCTGACTTTGTGAGGAAGAGGCTCAGCAAGTCAGAGAATTTCTTAAGATATATTTTTGCCAAATTCCCATTAGATAATTCCCATTCCACAGACATGATCCACACTTGTCCACATGGGAATCACGCGGAGCTGCGCTCAAAACGTGTAAATTCCAGAACTGCGTGTTTTCACGCATGTGGAAAGAATCCCCACATCAAACTATATTACAAGGCCACTGTAATCAAAACAGTATGCTACTGGCATAAAAACAGATATACAGCTCAATGGAGCAGAACAGAGAGCCCAGGAATAAATCCACACCTTTATGGTCAATTAATATTTGACAAAGGAGACAAGAGCATACAATGGAATAAAGACAGTCTCTACAATAAATGGTGTTGGCAAAATTAGACAGGTACATGCAAAAAAAATGAAACTACACCACCAACTTACACCATACAGAAGAATAAACTCCAAATGGGTAAAAGACTTAAGTGTAAGTTGTGAAACCATAAAAATCCTAGAAGAAAATATTGGTAGTAGAATTTCAGATGTCTCTTGTAGCAATATTTTTGCCCATATATCTCCTTGGGCAAGGGAAACAAAAAAATAAATAAATAAACAAATGGGACTACATCAAATTGAGAAGCTTCTGCAAAGCTAAAGAAACCAACAAAACAAAAAGGGATCACATTGTATGGGAGAACATATTTTCCAACGATACATTGGATAAGTTTGTGGTCTTGATTTTGATGATGTTTTCATGGTAGCATACTTATTCTCAGACTCATCAACTTATGCACATTAAATATGTACCATAGCTCTTTTCCTCTATTTGTTTAAATTAAATTTTGGGGGTAACCAATTAATAATATTATGTAGGTTTCATGTATACAATTCTGTGATACACTTTATTGAGGTATGATCAACATACAAAAAGCTGTGTATGTTGATCATAACTCAATAAAGTGGTTTTAAAATAAGGTCTTAATAAATACCAAATATTTCAAATAATTATTTGTAAAAATAATAGTAATAATAGTTAGCATTTACTGATTACTTACTATGTGCCAGGCACTGTGCTAAGCACTTTACATTAATTATTTTATTTAACGCTTACATTAGAACATGATGTATGTTCTATTATTATCCCTATGGCAAATGTGAGAAAATCTGCCCTGGCTGGTGTGGCTCAGCGGACTGAGTACCGGCCTGTGAACCAAAGGGTCGCTGGTTCGATTCCCAGTCAGGGCACATGCCTGGGTTGTGGGCCAGGACCCCAGTAGATGGTGTGTGAGAGGCAACCACACACTGGTGTTTCTCTCCCTCTCTTTCTCCCTCCCTTCCCCTCTCTCTAAAAATAAATAAATAAAATCGTATAAAAAAAGGTAAGAAAACATAAGCACAGAGAAATTAAATGACTTGCCCAGGGTCATAGAGCAGATGGTAGAGCCAATAATAATCCCAAGCTGACTGAGCTCAGAACCTCCCCTCTTAACCATAAGGATGGCTCATTCCTGCCTCAGGGGTTTTGCACTTGTTCTTTCTGCTTGAACATTTTTTCCTACATTGTCATGTGAACGCCTTCTTGTCATCATTCAGATCCCATCAGAGAGGCCTTTCCTGACCACCCAATCCAAAGTAACTGCCCCACACCCCCAACCATGTCTTTCATGTGACTCCACGAAATCATGTTATTTATGTTTTCTTACTTGTTTATTTTCTATCTTTCTCTACATCCAACCATAATGAAAACCCCAAGAAGGTGGGGAATTTACTCATTTTGTTTATAGCTACGAGGAGTGATTCCCCCCAAAACCAGAAATATCTTTTGGAGGATGGGCCACTTGTAGTACAGATTGCCCCCACTAGGTGAGTGTTCTAGGAACCTATCTGCATCAGTGTACCAGATAGCATTGTTGTGAGAGGCTGTGTCTGGCTTCATGGATTGTTTTTGAAGACTCTTTCAACATGTTTGCCCATTTTATGATGGGTGATTTATGAGCACATCTGCTCATACCACACTGAGTGTTCAGCAGTTTTTGACCAAAAACTGCAAGACCCCCATGCCTCATCCTCTCCATTCACCCAATCTCATGCTGAGCAACTTTTTTTTTTGTTTTCCTGGATGAAAAAAGGCCTCAAAGGGAAACGTTTTGTGGATGCAGAAGAGGTGAAACAAAAAATGGTAGAAGCACTGAAAGGCACTATAATCAAAGAGTTCAAAAACTGTTTGGAGCAGTGGGAAAAAAAGTCTTGATAGGTATATTGCATCAAATGGAGAGTACTTTGAAGATGACTGAAGTTTAAACATATAAAAATAAATACCTAATATTTTATAAATAAATTCTGGGGTTTTTGGGTCCTCCCTTGTACATCACCAGTACTGAAAACAGTAACTGGCACATGGAAGAAAGCAGGTAGATATTTATGAACTGACATTGCTTTGTTATCTCAGACCAGTGAGGCTTTCTGTTGGGGAAGTGGGGGCTTCAAATCCTTGATCTGGAGGTAAGAGCTCATATGCTAATGTGAGATCATACTTGATGGCATGTGGGTCCTGTCCATTCCATGCTGTTGGTTTTTCCATGTTCCTGGTGAAAAAGGGCAATGACACTGACTACTGGTGTCCTGGTAAACAACCAGCTTTTCAGAGGGAAAAGCCCCAGTTTGTGGCATTTGCTAATGTTCATGGTATAAATAGCCCCATTATATAGCCAATGTCAAGCCATTATTCTGCCAGCTGCCAACATGACATCACTGAACATTGACTTGAGAAGAGATACATAGTAGCACACCATTATATACTATTTCCACCATACAGATACAAGAGCTATAAGTGGCCTTAAGGATATAGATGGTGGTAAAATGTAGTGAAGTAGCACTGGCTGGTGTGGCTTAGTGGATTGAGGGCCAGCCTGTGAACCAAAGGGTTGCTGGTTTGACTCCTGGTCAGGGCACATGCCTGTGTTGCAGACTAGGTCCCCAGTGGGGGACCAAGAGAGGCAATCATACATTGATGTTTCTCTAATTCTCTTTCTCCCTCCCTTCCCCTCTCTCTAAAAATAATTGGATAAAATCATAAAATCTTTTTTAAAATGTAGTGAAATACTTAGGAAGTTATGAGTTTTGATTATTTATTATCTTTGTTTTTTAATATATTTTAATTGAAAGTTTATATTATTTAATTTTTAATAATGGCTATGTTTCACAACCAGCTCACAACATTCCTATCTTTTCAACAATGGCTCATGAGCAAGTACAAGCCAGCTCTAGTACATGACTGAACCAGACCCTTTTAGAAAACGTGCACAACTGGTATTACAGCATTTGTACACATGCTTTCTTCCACTGTTGTCAATGAGTGATATATGCAGGCAGCTGACTTTCGTGTGAGTTGGAGGAGGGATGTCAATGGCTGCATTGGAAAATGCTGGTTGACTCTTAATGGGCTCTACTTTGGGTTTTCCAATTTTGAAATTCTGGGGAAGGGGCATGTGATCTATACCCTTGAGGTAATGAGAAAAGATCATTTCATTCCAGCTCCACACAAAATACTGAAATTCAGTACCAGAAGTCTGTTGCTCAGAGAAGATTCTCCCAAGTGGATGTACTAAGCAGATGATGACTTTGCTGAGGGGTGCACTATTGTGCCACCATAGGAGACTTGTCCATCTTATTGTGTTAGTCAGAAACATAATATAGTAGTTTAAAGCATAAGGTCTACAGGCCAACTGTCTGGGTCCACATCCTTGATTCTGCTGCTTACTGGCTAGGCAATCTTAAGCAAGTTACTTAACCTTTTTATGATTTAGTGTCTTCATCTGTAAAATGGGGATATAAAAGTATCTAGTTTAGAGTTGATCTGAGGATTAAGTTACTTAATACATGTAAAACATGTAGAATAGTTATTAGTACTATGATGTGAGCATTTTTTACCATGCCAATCAAAAGACCAGTTATGTAATATGTCCAAAATTCCTTGCAATACAGGAACAGCCCCATGGGAAGTAGTCCAACTAGTTGTGATTTCTTACAGGGATGGGAGTTTTGGCAACAAAGGCTTAGGGTTGGATACTGAAACTTCACAGTTCAGATGATGGGCTGTCATTCCACGGGATGTCTATGTGCACCACTGTCACAGCCTTCCTCTGGGAAATGCAAGTAGAAGGTCCAAGCAGCCACATAGACTCTAAATCTTCTCTGATACCTTGCCTCTGAAAGTAGAGCCAGAGGGATTGCCATAGTTCTTTTTAAAAAAAGATTTTATTATTATTTTTTTTATAGAGAGAGGGGAAGGGAAGAAGAGAGGGAGAGAAATATCAATGTATGGTTGCCTCACGTGTGCCCCCTACTAGGGACCTGGCTTGCAACTCAGGCATGTGCCCTGACTGGGAATCGAACCAGTGACCCTTTGGTTGGCAGGCCTGCACTTAATCCACTGAGCCACACCAGCCAGGGCAGATTACCATAGTTCTGATCAGAGGGATTTCTCATACCTGGACAAACCAAAGAGGCAGGATGCCTCTTGCCCCTTGATGTCACTATTTGGAATCCAAAAGAAGTTTCCTTAAGCAACTTCTTTAAAAACTGTTGGTTCAGAGAGAATAAGAATACCTGTTTCAGGCCAAACAAACCAAATAGGACTTGTCAAAGATGGGGACCTAAAGTATGAGCAGTGATTTTGTGGACAATGTGTAACAAATGGTTCTCCAGGAAGGGAAACACTAATTTGTAGTGTTTGAGAATTTTCATGGTATAAATATTCCTATTATGGATAATTTCAAGACACCAATGTGACATTAATGAATTGAGAGTTGGAAAGATATATGCACACTTAGATCTCAAGAGCCAGTAGTAGCCAGCTCCAACAATGAAAATGGAGTCTGAAAGCAGTCAAGAAGAGAAGTTAGAGCGGTTAGAGGTTAGAGGTTAGAGAGGTTTACCACAATTAAAAAAAATCTTACAGAAGGAATTATTTCAGAATTGAATAGGGGTAGAGGAGTTTAGGGCTTTCTTTTCTTTTCTGCAGTACCTCTTTAAACACCCCCAAACACTCTATGGTGTTTTTTTCACCCCACAGGACTATATACCCCACTACCCTCTAGCACTTGAGTACCTAATTCAGCATTTAATAGAATTCATTGTTTGAAAATCCTTCCAGCTATTGACTATAGTCTAACTCTGAAATAAAATGGTCTTTCATTTCAGTTGATTAATATAGATTTCCTTAGCACCTGTGAATGCAGTTTCAAGATACGAACCTTACCATTCTCAGGAGTATTCATTTCCCTGAGGTATTCTCCTGTTTTATAGGAAGCAGCCTGTGTTTCCTGCTACAGTGAGTACATGCAGAAGTGATTGAGTTACATGAACCTTGGCAGGCTGAGACTTTGGATATCAGCAAACCACCAATCAGTCATCCCTGGACTCCAAAGAGAACAACAAAAAAGGCTCAAATCCATTTTGTAACAGTGCGACCAAATTGCAACCTCTGTGGTTCCCGGGGAAAATTTCCTTTAACTGAGTTATTTTTTTTTGTTCCCTCCAAAGCAGGGAGACTTAGGTTATATAAGAAGACTGGGTAGCAGGGTGTTACATAATGGGTGTGGCAGCGTGTGATAGATAAGGTATAGGCAGGAGGCTTCTGAATAACAATGCAACATCATTTCTGGGCATATGCCCCTCTACCACACCAAGCACAATTCCATTTATGCATTTATTGACTGTTTTCCAGATGTCCAGACCAGTGTTGGGTGCTTTGAGGAGTATAAAAATAAATAAGTGGCTAGTCTTGCTCATAATAGCCCTACTATCTATGGAGGGAGGGGTTCAGGGCTAATTCCAAAATAATCAATTTTCTAAATCTCAGATACATGAAGTACTCTTGGAATTCAAGAGGGGAAGGGACCTTGTGGATTGGGGGATGTGGAGTAAGATTACTTTGGAAAATTAAGTTCTGGTAGTTGATTTCCTCCTCAAGGATACCTGGTTGGTGAAGGGGGTGAACAGGAGCTAAAATGTACTCTGCACTCCCATTTCCAAACTATGTGGCTGACTTGAGGCTGAATCAACCCTGAGGTAGGGGTATCTTTCTCCCAGTGTGGCTGCTTTTTTGTAATTCACCCAGTGATACCATGTGTGGAGGTAGAGACACTAGCCTGGAGATAGGTGATGACATTGTTCAGGGCAGAGAAGTATAGGGACAGAGCTGGGAAGATCATGAGGCTGCTATCTGGAGGAGCGTTAGAGTGAAGACTTAGAGGTTCTTAAAGGCAGCCTTTCTACCACTGGACTTCATTTTGGTGTAGTTAATATCAGCATGTCAACAGATTGTTTTTGTTTTTACACTAGCCCCTAGTATATCTTTGTGCAAATGACAGAAAGATTCACCACCTTCAGATGGGCAAATTACAGAAGAGCCCCCTTCCATTAGCCTGACAAGTGGAGCAAGAACTTTGTTTCTGTTCCAACTTGCTCCCATTCCAACTTGGCTGGGTACATTTTTGGAATGCAAGAAATGCACATCTATTTGTGGTGGCCTTGGTTAGCTGGTGTCCAAAAGTGTGGATACTGTGAATTTCTCAGCCTTATTTTTAGCCATTTTTAAATAGTTCAAAAAGAAGCTGAACAATGTTCATTCTTTTGTGCCCACAAGAGTGCATTGTTAGTAGTAGATATGAAGAGTAAGACTAGGCTTCTGGAAAGCATGGAGCAAAGAGTTCCCTGAGTTTACATAGTGGAGAAGGCCATCATGATAGTGATGTCTCTAGACTCTAGGGCCACACTAGCCAGCCTTCAGATTCCACATCCACTGCTTGTCAATTGTACAACCTTAGGCAGCTTTACTGCCCTCCCTCCTTCCTCTTCTGCAAAATGAGCATAATATCTCCCAGGGTTGTTGTGAGGATTAATATAATAATATGTAAAATGCCCAGCATATAGTAAACACTTGATAAATGTTAGCTGGTGCGATTTCCCTGCAATTTCTTCCAAAATTACATAGTTAGGCACTGCCACTTTTACAATGAATGCTATATTTTCATCCCAGGGGAACCCAGGAACTGACAGCAGAGGCTAGGGAAAACTCTTTGTATCATGTACTTAAATAAGACACTCTCTTACTCCAGTTATCTCATGCCATATGGCAGGTGGTGGGGTGAGGAAGATTAAATTGCTGCCTTCCCTCAGCACTAGGAGCGATTCAATTGTCACTTGGCTTGGCAGAAACGTCATTCTTCTTCTCCCAGGATGGAATCTCCTCACTTGGTAGGCATTTACTTGAGCAAAGAAAGGGTGGCAAGCTGATTTCCAGATGTTCTTCTATGTTGGGAATGAGTCACATATTGGATCTTACTTCAGCAGAACAGTCCGCTAACTCTAGAGCACTGAAGATTTTTTTTTCCTTTTACTCTTCAGAAAAGTATTTCTTGCTAAAAGCCAAAAGCTCTTTATGTGTATCAACAGGGCTGGGTTTAAACAAAACAGAGTTGAGAAGTGTGTCTTTGGCTTCTTTTCATTTTCCCTTCCCATTTCTCTCCTGTCTGCTGAATTTTGGGATCCTGTGGTTTTCCCCCACAAGTCCTTTCTTAATCTTTGTTCACTTTTTTAACACCCTAAGATACAGACTTATACATTTTAAAGTGTAGACCCTTTAAAACCTGTTTTCTCAGATTAGCAGCTACTGAGAGAAAACTGTGACAGGAATTGTACATGCTCATGGGTTCCCTTGGATCTGGGGGACCCCTCAAATTACCCCAAGTGTTGCCAACTATGCCAAACCCATGCAGTTTTGGGCTTCCAGAGCAAATCCCATTTTGGACCTTCTAGCTAGCTTTCCCTCTCCAATCCTTGACTCTACCTTGTTTTCTCTTTTAAATCCAGGTTCAGTGGATCCAAAGAAATCAGGAAAGTGAAGTAAATCACTAACTGTCAAACCCAAGAGGAGTTAAGAGATAGGCACAGTGGGAGCTGTTTGTTAATTAGTATTTACTAAGCAATTACTATGAATCAGGAAATACCATTGGCACTTTCTCACTCTTCACTATATTTAAACCTCTCAGGACTTCATCTAGATTTTGCATATGGGAAAATTGAGGCCAGGAACAGCTATTAAGTGTGAGAGCCAGTGTCTGAAGCCCAAATCCATATCCAGGCTATTAGACATGAACCAGAGAAGGGAGTATCTACTTTGCTGTACCTTACAGAATCCCTAGCTGTCATTCAACTCATCTATATTTCTTGAATGGCTACTCTATGCCAGGCATTGTACTAGGGACTGTATCTACCACTTGAATAACCACAATCATCTAGGGTGGTCCATTTTGTTTGAGATATAGAGTGCTAAAACTTCCAGTTATAAAAATAGGGCCCTTCCTTCAGATCACTTACAGTAATATTCCTTCCAACTCTTGTTCTGTGTTGATAACCTGAAATTGGTCATGGTCAGGGTATTTATCCCACATAAATCACGGAGCACTTAATATCAGGGTGATTTTTTTTATTTGTTTGTTTCCCAGGAAAGCCGTTATTAAGCATTTATCAGCACATCATTACTTAGAGTCTAATAGGAAATTCATGCAAGTAAATATGCTAGTATCTATATCTAACACAATATCTTATACACCATAATAACAAGTGCTAATGTGTGCTGAGAGCTTACAATGTAACAGGGACTGTTCTGAATATTTTAGATATATTTTCTTTAATCCTTACAACAAGCCTTGAAGTAGGAACTATTGTTACTCCCATTTTACAGATGAGGAAACAGAGGCTCTGAGAACTTAAGTGTTCCAATGTCATATAGCTAATTAAGTAGCAGAGCCAGGAATCAAAAACAAGTGTGCCTGGTTCTGAAACTGTACACACGGAAGCCTATGAAGGCAGAAAATCTCAAGGTGAACAGAGTAGTGGTAGCTTTTCCAGGTGGGCCCTTGAGATAGAAAGGCAATGAGCCAGTTTTGCAAGATGATGTTGGAACACACACACCTACACACATTACTAAGAACGGTGAACGAGACATATGGAGTGTTATATTAAGTATTCACTGCTATTTTCTATTGTTTTTTTAAGGCCCTGAGAGAGAAGCAGGTCCAAGTTGAAGTTCATGATAACAGGACATGGGACATGTAGATCATTTCCTACTAAATCATAGATGGTGCTGTAAGGGCATACCGAAGACTGCTAGTTCGGGGTGAGGGGGGCCACAAGAAGGCCAGGTGGATTGTGTTTAGGATTTTGAATGAGTTACTGAGATCTGCTGGAGTAGACTTTGGGGACTGAAGTTGTTTCTCTCTGACTCAGCAGTATTAAAATACATTATAGAGAAGAATTAATCTTTGATTCTAAGAGCTCCACGGCCATTCCCCAAAGCTCTGTCATCTGTTGGAAATGCCATGCTATTTCCAATAACTAGAGTGAGTATAAAGAGCTTCAGATTTCTTAGGCTAGAGGTTTTGACTCTGTTAATTCAGCTTCTCAGAGAAAATTACCTTTGGTCCTTTGCTTCTGCTGGCTTGAAAACCATATCCCACCTTTCTCACAATCATCCCACTCCTGTCATTCTGTTTTAACTCTGTATTCTACTGCCAGGATTGTTTGTATCCTCTAGGGGCCTATCTCATCTTTCACCTGAACATCTGGGTCCAGAGGTATTTGGGAATATGGAGGAGAATAACTGCTGTCTTCTCATGAATGTGATTGGGGTATCATCCCAATACTCAGGGTTCATTTCTCTGCCAATCATATAACCCTTAGAGTCCAACACCTGGGCCTCCTGAATGCCTGTAAAAGCTGAGTTGTGGGAAGGATCAAGCCTTCTAACCTATACAAAAGTCCTGGAGCTACTCATGAGGAAGAAAAACAGGATGCTACATCTCTGCAAGGATTCCTACAGCTGTAATATGCCCATTCCTCTGATCGCTGACCTCTCGGAGTACAGGGCTGATCCTTGGAAGGCCTACATCTTTGACAGAGAGAGAAAGAAGTAGAGGCTGACTTTCTGTATGTGCCTTGACCAGTATGACTGTGCTGCTTAGCTTTTGGAGCTTAGAGATACCCAATCTAGGAGGGATTGTACAAAAAGGAAAAAGAACTCATGGACAACAGTGTGGTGATTGCTGGTGGGAGCGGGGTGTAAGGGGACTACATGATAATGGAAAAAATACAATAAAAATAACTCAGTTGTTGACCGTGTGGATTTTTGACGTAGACTGTGAATTCAAATACTGGGTCTACCAGTTCCTAGCTCTGTGTCTTTGGACAAAGTACATACATTTTGTGTGCTTTGTTTTTTAACAACTAAAATGAACATAATCAGAGTAATGGCAAATAGGACTACTGTGAGGAATGAATATGATAAACCATGTAAACTTCTTTAAATGGTGCATGAGCATATAAGCACTCTATAAATATTAGCCAGCATTATTAATTATTACTTTTATTATCTTATATAGGGTAGCAAACTCTTTCTTCTGTGAAGAATCAGATAGTAAATACCTTAGGCTTTATGAGCCAACAGCAAATTATGTAGGTACCTATGTAATAAGACAAAGAATTTCCATAATTTTTTTTTGGTGAAAAGGAAAGAATTATTTATTTTCATGTTATACAGGCTTGGAGTAATGACTTAATGTCTTCTTTAAAATACTAAAGTTCTTTAGAATACCTCCAAATGCACAGAGTCCTTCCCTCTCCTCTTTGTCCAGTCCAGGGTACTGTATCTCAGGAAAAGAAGTAGAAGTCTGTGATTCAGGCAGCCCCTTGGTTCCGGCACCATGTGCCATGTTGCCACCACGATCTCCAGTTAATCCAAAACCATGTGGCACCTTGTCATGGCCCACCAGTGAGAGTCCTTTCATCCCTTTTCTTCCAGGCAAAGTCTCTCCTGCTTCGTAGGCTGCGTGGCAAAAGGAGCCACCCAAAGCCTCGTGGCCCTCTCTCTGTCTCTCAGGCTGAGGGGTCCCCACTCCTCCAAAGCCTCATGGTCCTGTCTCAATATGGCTGCTGTGAATTTCCATAAATTTTATTCACAAAATTCCAAATACAATAACGATTACATATAATTTTGATAATACAGGTCTACCAATGAGAAAATAGATGTTTTTGGAATAAGATTTCACTTAATTGGGTTTCAAAGTTAGCATTCCCTACCATTAAATAAATTGTGAATAGTTTTCTATAAAAAACATTCTTATCTTGCAGGCCAAACAAAGAGTGGCTTATTTTGGCCCAAGAGCCATAGTTTGTTGACCCCAAATTTTATACAACCTCATTGACAGAGAGTTGTTATCTACCTAAAGGATATACTAATTTTTTCCCATGAACTAACCTCATAAGAACCCCAAGTCAAGTTAGTTCTGAGCCATTTGAAGTGGAACCACTTTTGGGAAGACCTTGAAAATTCAAGAGGTGACATTCTTAAACCAAGGCCTGGACACCTAAGTTATCTACATGGTTCCTGACACAATGCTAGTCACACTATATTGTGACCCCCAGGTCAGTAAAGGTTTTCTATTGATATCTGAAATGTGTGGAGTATCACTGCTGCCTTCTACCCAATTTTACCACACTCAAGGAACTCCAGGCTAACCTTCTCAAGAGAGAACAGGGTATATGTGGTTGTCACCATGGCCTCAGTCTTTTAGCAGCTGGAGCCACTTTTTATCTCTGACCTCATCTTGGCATCCTAGGCCTAGATAGCCCTACAACATCCAAAGCAACGTCATCAAGAACAACTATGAATGCCTATCTTACTTAAGGAGACCCTGGCTGTATCACAGTCCTTTTCTGTGCCTGCTTCTACAATAAGGAAATATCTCTGCTCATGTTCTACCAACTTTGTGAAGGACTAAGGACCACTGGCCATTAAGGATAACCTAGAAACATAGAGGCATTACTTCAAGGCTATCTAGAACCAATGACTGATATTCATGGACTACAATAGGCTAGAGCAACTGAGAGAAACCCAGCAACTCAGAACTCAGTTTTCCAAGATGAAAAAGGTAATCTTTTTTGAGCAGCTAGCATCTTCATTGTGGATATAGTGGGACACATTCTGAACTGTTTCCACTTGTCATTTTTATATATCAGGCAGCCAGGATAGCTGGAAGGATATTCTGTATATATAAACTGACTCAATGCCCTTTCTAGCTCCTTTTGCTCATGCTGTGATCAAAGGCATCCTATAAAACTTGTTTATGTGTATGTTTCACATCTCATGGAATTCTATGCCTCTTCTCTGCCCTGTTTAACATCAACAACTAACATTCATTGAGAATTTACATACATCATACACTCTATATACCAAGCACTTTATAGAGACTGCCATATTTAATTATCACAAACACTATGTGACTTACATTCATTTTATCTTTATTTTCAAAGATTAGAAAACTGTAGAACAGAAAAATAAATAATTCATCCAAGATCACCAGTTTAGGAAGCAGCTGAGCCAGAATATAAGCCGGGCTTAATTAAGATGATCAAAGCAAATCAACTTGTATATAGTGGAGTTAGGTTATAACCAAGCCCTCTCTGGTTCTTAAGTAATTTTCCCACTTTCCAGTCTGTTTTCTGAGTCAAAGATTCTCCTACACTATCCAGCTTATTTGGACTGGCATCTAAATTTAACTATTCATCTGTTTTGGTTTTAATTTCTCCATAGAATACTGCCTCTTGGATTGCCCACTTGTGTTCCACTCTCTGAAGGATGCAGTTCAACCCAAACCTATGGTCAATGCACATTCCAGTGACAAAATACTCCAATGTAAATTCAGTGTCCCTGAGCTCCATTTTCTGGAAGAACAGATCCAACATTACCTCAGGAAAAAAAAACTGCAGTAAGGAAGAAAGATGGAGGCAGCCCCATATTGGTAGAGCCTCCAAAAGACTTTCTGGGTTATCCAGCCCCAATAAAACAATAACTAATGTTAAACCTGTGTGCAAAGAACTTGGATAAATTCTTTATCCAAATTATTTCATTTAATTTTTTGTAGAAATACTTTGAGGTCAATACTACCATCACCTCCATTTTAGAGATGAGAAAGCTAATGTTTAAAGAGATTAAGTGACTTGCCTAAGTTTGAAAAGCTAAGTTTTAAATTCAAATCACTTATACTCTAAGTTCTAACCACTACACTCCACAACTAGAGGAGGCTACAGATGCATGCCTACTCATAGTGGAACTTGGATGAGATCCAGGCCTGTGCAGGTACAGCCCCAAGATCCTGAGAATTTGGAATTGCCTACTCTATGACAGTGGGTAATTGTATTTCCCAGCTGGGAGAGGCTCACACACAAGTACTTCTCTTGTGCCATTCCACCCTTTGTTGGCTACTATGGTTCACTCAAGTCAAGACCTTGAGCATGATTTTTAGTAGTGGATCCATCTCTGACACATCTTCAATGAGTCATCATTTATGGTAGCTGCTTTCAAGTCAAGGAGAAGACTAGTAGATCCAAGAGCCTTCTGCTTTCACTTGAGATCTACAAACACATCTGAAATACCATCTCACAGTAAACTATTGCTAGCTAGCACATTCCATTTTCCTAACTCCACAAAATCCTTGTAGTGGCAGTTGTCCTGAAAAAAAAAAAAATCTCATTCATTGCATAGTCAGCACCAGTTCCCTATCAACTCCAGCTATGATTATTTTGTTTATCAAAAGAATCTTCTAGTTCTAAATTATTCAGCTACAAGTTCTCTGATTATTGTCTTCAACTATCATCTTGAATTTGGGGGGCCATGTTCAAGGCCCTTCACATTAATATCTATTTTTAAACTACCTACTGCTGGTAGATATAGAGGTCATAGAGGTCAGTTTGAGTGTATCAACCAAGTACCAACTAGAGGAGTATCTCTGCTGTTTCACCTTAACAACACACTGATTCTTCCTCCTTACTATGCCTGAGTTTTCTCATAATTTATTACATTCATCCCAAGAGAAATATATATTTTCACAGTAATTATGACTTCCACACTCACTGATTTTCACACTCTCCCATACTGTATTAGACATAAGGAGCTATAAGCTTCCAGAATGCTGAAGTTCAGGACATAGAATAAACTGAGCAATGCAAGGTTCTTGAAGAGAACGTCAGCATAGAAGACAATAACACACACACACAAATATTACAATATAGGGCACTTCAAGTTAATAATTATAATCAATGCCATGGGTTTCTGACTCTAGCTAACCACTTTATGTGAGTCTACCCTATCTGTCTATATTCTTTGCTACATCCAACCTACTGAGATTTTCCCCTGTATAAGTGGCTAGGTCTTCAGATCCCAGAAAGGCAAAGTCCAGAACCAAGAGGGGTTGAACAGTGGGCAATGGTCAGCAATGTCCAGCTGTACCCTCCTATATACTTATCTGTGAGGTGATCTTGAGGGTCATGGGTCTCCCAATCAGAAACACCTACTGGTGGCGGCTGCTCAGAATGGTTGGTATGAATTGAATGTATATCTGGGTTTATTTGATCAGGATTAATCTACTATGGAGCTTAAGAGCCTTGTTCAGTGACAGTACATTGGCTTCCCTTTGACAAGTTGGGCTACCAAATATTTTCTCAGATTAGTTAAAAAACCCAGGTAGTTTCTAGTATTATAAGAGGCCTAAGTCTCACTAACTCATATCTCTAGGCATGCAGGAGAAAAGAAAGGCAAGAAAAAAAGCTTTCTTTGATTCCACTGTAAAGGATGGCTGAGTATATAAGCTGCATTTGGAGCCTAAAGCTGGTATCATGAATCTCTTTTAAGCTAGGTTGGGCATGTGCAAACACAGTGGTCACAGCTTCATCCTAGTAGGTAGATAAGCATGCAGCCCTATATCTATGTACAAGGAGAAAGTTGACCTCTAAATATCATATGATACTTTACCTGTAATGTGGAGGCGGGGAAGGAGAGCAGTCTAGTGAGTTAGTTCCACGAGACAAGGATGGTAAATGGAAGATGCTCCCAAGGTCCTTAGTCATGGATCTTGAAGGAGAAAATAGTGAAATTATGTCCAAAGGAGAAATATATCTAAAATGAGTGGTCATTAAAGGGAGTCTTAAGAAAGCAGTAGAAGTTGAGGGGCAGTAAAAAATTGAGAGAAATATGAAAGACAACAGAAATAGTATCAAGCAAGTAAGAGTGAACAAACCAAATGGGTAGTGCCTGAATGACTACCAAAAGCAGGCACCTAGTGACACAGGCTGGGATTTTACTTGTTACAGATGTTACTTACATGAACAGGCCAAGTCTTTTTAATAGGGCCAGAATAAATATAAAAATAAAAATTCAGATAAATAAATAAATAAAATAAATTTTAAAAGTACAATATTCTCAAAGCCAGCAATTTGACTTCAGAAATTTATCCCATTGATATACCTACACAAAGGCTTATGCAAATGTCCACTGAAGTATTAATTGTATTAGTAAAAGACTGGAAATAACAGAATATCTATTAATACTGGACTAACTAAAGAAATTATTATATATTTTCCATTAATGAGGAGAATAATATATCAATTAAAAATCAACTCAGTGCTGACACAGGTAATAGAATTAGCAAAGACTTTAAAACAGCTACTTTAATTGTTTTCCATGTGTTTAAAATGTTGATATATGTCAAAATGACAAAGTAGGTGAACACTGTACTCACCTCCCCCACCATGAAAACATAAAAATTATAACTAAATTATAGAACAATAAACCTGAATAATCATCTGAAGACTAACTGAACAAAAGTCCTATAACTAAGGATATAAAAAAGCAGCTACATAGAGACTGGAATGGGGTGGGTGGAGATGTGAAAACAGCTGGCCCCACATGTGGAGGTTGAGAATCTGGAGGGATATCTCAGATGCAGAGGTCTCCCCTGAGGAGAGAAGGGTCTCAGCTCCATGTTGGGATTCCCATCCTGGAACACCAATGTCAGAAGAGGAGCCCACATATCATCTAGCTGTGAAAATCAGCAGGGATTCTGACCTTAGGGTAAGACAGAGGGCTGGTGGAAACCCAGGAGTCCCCTTAAAGAGACTATGCACAAATTCTCACCCACAGGCACTCACTCTGGGCTCTGGTGGAGGGAGAGCTGCTTGGAGAGTATCTGAGACATATAGGGAGAAACTGAGTTGTATGGCTTTAGGGAAAAGGCTGGAGGGATGGCCCGACATTGTTCCTGTCTGTGTTGGGCCCTCTACCCATCAAACCAAATCTGAATCTGCATTAGCCTGATAACCTTCACTAGCTCCAGCCTGATGATTCCCTTAGACCCTGCCCTACTGCAAAGGTCTGCAGGCCCCAGGCCAGTGACAGAAGGCCTTAGTGTACCCTGAGGCCTTTTCTGAGTGGCCTCAGGCTCAGCACTGGTACAAAATCTGAATCTTCATTAACCTGGTAAATACCATATGCCTCATCCTGGTTGACTCCTTGAGACACTGCCTCACCCAAATTGCATATCATCCAAGGCTCTTTCAGTGACTGAGTATTATGGGCAGCTGGCAAGTGTCATCAGGTCTGTCAGCAGGTCTCAGGGTACCATGTACCTTTTGCTCACTTGCCCCAGGCCCAATACTGGTGGCAGCTGGCCTTAGTTTCCTGCATGGTCTTTCCCATGCACATTGAGGCTGAGCACAGGAAGCTACCAACTGCAGATCAGTAAAAAATATACAAAATGGTGTTTATTGCTGATTAGACATTATAGGAGGAATACAGCAATAAAAACTATATAAAATAAAATACATAGGGGAAAAAGAATCAATATAATGAAAGGCACATCAGTAAGCTGTAAAATATATCAATAATTGGAGTCATTGAAGGAAATATATCAATAATATATCAAGCAGCTAAATATATCAATAATTGGAGTCATTGAAGGAAAGCAAAGAAAAAAAAACAGAAAAAGTATTTGAAGAAACCATGTTTGAAAAATTTCCAAATTTGATGAAAACTATCAACCCACAGATTCAAGAAGCTCAAGAACCACAAACACAATAAACATGAAGAAAATGACACCAAAACACATCCTAATAAAATTTATAAAAACCAGTGATAAAGAGAAAATTTTATAAGCAGCCAGAGAAAAAAAAGACAAGCTATATACTAGGAAACAAAAATAAGAATGCTGTAGATTTCTCATTGGAAATGGTATAAGCCAGAAGAGAATGGAGCGATATCTTTAAAGCACTGCGAAGAAAGAACTTTCAACCTAGTGCTCTATACTGAAAAAACAATACTTTTTAAAAGTGATGTGAAAGACTATACTTTCAGGGATCATTTCTATAGTTTGTTTCTAAAAGTAAGCTGATATAAAGACATTTTAAGACACACAAAGGCTTGAAGGAATCCATCACCAGCAATACGACTCTGTAAACAATGCTAAAGGGCATAAGAACAGACACATAGAACAATGGAACAGAGTAGAGAGCCAAAAAAAAAAAAAACAACCCAACTCTCTGTGGTCAATTAATATTCGACAAAGGGGGAAGAAGCATAAAATGGAGTAAAAATAACCTCTTTAACAAATGGTGTTGGGAGATCTGGACAGCTACATGAAAAAAAATGAAACTTGATCACCAACTCACACCATACACAAAAATAAATTCAAGATGGATAAAAGACTTCAATATAGTTGTGAAACCATAAAAGTTCTAGAGGAGAACATCGGCAGGAAAATCTCGAATATTCCCCAAAGCAATATTTTCACCAATATGTCCTCTAGAGCAAGGGACATAAGGAAAGAATAAACAAATGGGATCTCATCAAAATAGAAAGCTTCTGTGGGGCTAAAGAAAACAGCATTAAAATGAAAAGAGAACCAATTATATGGGAAAACATATGTGCTAATGATACCTTGGACAAGGGTTTGATCTCCAAAATATATAAAGAACTCACACAACTCCACTCCAGGAAGACAAACAACCCAATTAAAAAATGGGCAAAGGACTTGAACAGACACTTCTCCGAGGAGGACATACAAAGAACCCAGAGACATATGAAAGGGCACAGCACTAGAGATTCAACTAACATTAAAAGGGTAATAAGGAAATATTATGAATAATTTTGTGCCAACAAATTTGAAAGCATACATAAAATGGATAATCTTCTTGAAAGACACAAAGTTTCAAAGCTCTCTCAAGAAGAATAACATGAATAGCCATACATGTACTAAATAAATTGAATTTGTAGTTAAAAGCCTTCATATGAATATAGCTCTAGGCCCAGATGCCTTCATTTCTACCAAATATTTAAGGAAAAATAATATGAAATCTACTATGATTTTTTTTCAAGAAAATTGAAGACACAATATTTCTCAACTCATTCTATGAGGCCAGCAGTATCCTGATATCAGAACCAGAAAAAGATGGTGCAAAAAAGAAAACTATCAACCACTATCCTTCATGACTATCGAAAGATAAATGCCTTTTAAACATTGGCAAATAAAATCCAACACTATATTAGAATCACAAATATAATTGCCAAATGGGACTTATTAGAGGGATACAGGGTTGGCTTAACACTTAAAAATAAATCTAGGATGGTGATCCAAGATGGTGGAGGAGTAAGTGGAATCTACCTCCTCCCAGGACCAATACAGAATTACATCTAAATTGTGGAGAAATCATCAAGAATAAACAACATATCACTAGCTCGAGAGAAGCCTTGTAACCAAGGACAGACAGAAGAATGCACTTCACCACCACAAGATTGGTAGGGAGTGCTGGGGAGGCATGAGAGGGCTAGCTAGGCTCCCACAGGCAGCAACTGAAGTTCTGGAGGTATACTTCAGTGGTTGGGGGACTCCACCTGAAAAGCGTGGGGTCTAAACCCCAAGCTAGGGTCACAAGCCTACAGTACCAGAGTCTGAAATGAACCCAGATAACAATCAGCTGTGAAAAGCAGCAGGGTTTCTGTCTGCCAGGGAGAGATGACTGGAGATGAAGAGAGCCTCTTAAAGGGCCAATGCAAAAAATTTTCTTTGCAGCCACTTACACTGGGCTCTGGCAGAGGAAGGGTAGAATGGACTAAAGATGCTTGAGGAGAGTCAGGGGCTGGTGGTTCTGGAGAGAGAACTGAAGGAGCAGCTGCCAGCATCCCTGTGCTAAGTCATTTCCCATACTGTAGGAGCTATCTTTCTCAGGCAGAGCACACCCCTTCAGGTGGCATCAGCCTGAAGAGTATTAGTAGCCCCCCACACAGGAATTACTTTGCCTCACCAAGTAGAGTTGATTACAGCTAGATTAGATTAACAGCTGATCAGTTTAGTGGCTGATTAGCTTAAAAACTCAGGCAGAAAATACAAAGAAGCAGCAAAATGGGAAGTAAAAGAAACAGACCCCAAATGGAAGAACAAGACAATTTTCCTAAAGAACTAAATGAAATAGAGGCAAGCAATTTATTAGATAGAGAGTTTACAATAATGTTTATAAGGATATTCAATAGCATGAAAAAAAAAGACATAAAAACTATAAAAAAGGACCAGTCAAAAATAAAGAGTTTAATATCTGAAATAAATAATACACTGGAAGGAATGAAGAGTAGGTTACATGAAGCAGAGGATCTAATCAGTGTTTTGAAAGACAAGGTAGAAAAAAAAACACCCAGGCAGAGCAGCAAAAAGAAAAAAGAATTTTAAAAAATGAGAAAAGCTTAAGGAACCTTTTAGATGATGTGAAGGGTAAAAACATCTCCTGATATGAATACCAGAAGGAGAAGAGAGTGATCAAGCCAATGAGAACCTACTTGAAGAATAATGACTGAAAATTTCCCTAATCTGGTGAAGGAAGAAGAGACATAAGTCCAGGAAGCTCAGAGAGTACCAATCAAGTTGGACCCAAAGAGGCCTATACCCAGACACATCATAATTAAAATGACAAGGCTTAAAAATAAGGAGAGAATCCTAAAAGACACCGGAGAAAAACAGGTAGTTACATACAAGAGAGCACCAATTAGACTGTCATCTGATTTCTCAACAGAAACAGATCAGGCCAGAAGGTAGTGGAGTGAAATATTCAAGGTGATAAAAAGCAAGGACTTACAACCGAGGCTACTTTACCCAGCAAGGCTATCATTTCAAATCAAAGGAGAAATAAGGAGCTTCTCAAATAAGAAAAATCTAAAGGAGTAGGTTAACACCAAACCAATACTGCAACAAATGTTAAGGGGCTTGCTTTAAGAAGAAGAGGAAGAAAAGGAGAAAGGGGAAAAAAAGGTCTAACAATAAAATGGCACTAATATATATCTGTTGATAATCACCTTAAATGTAAATGGCTTAAATGCTCCAACCAAAAGACAGAGGGTAGCTGACTGGATAAGAAAACAAGACCCATATATAGACTGCCTCCAAGAGACCCAAATCATATCTAAAGATACACAAAGACTAAAAGTAAAGGATTGGAAAAAGATATTTCATGCAAATGGAAAGGAAAGAAAAAGCTAGAATAGTAGTACTTATGTCTGACAAAATAGACTTTAAAACCAAGGTTGTAGTAAGAGACAAAGAAGGAAAATATATAATGAAAAAGGGAACAATCCAGCAAGAAGATACAACTCTAGTAAATATTTATGCACCCAAAATAGGAGCACCTAAAAGCCCAAAGCAAATCTTGATGGGCATAAAAGGAGAGATCGACAGAAATGCAGTCATAATTTGGGATTTTAAAACCCCATCAACTTCAATGGATAGATCTTCGAGGCAGAAAATCAATAAGGAGCCTTAAAAGACACACCAGATCGAATAGATTTAATTGATATCTTTAGAGCATTTCACCCCAAAGCAGCATAATATATGTACTTTTCAAGTGCACATTGAACATTTTCTAGGATAGACCACCTGTTAGGACACAAAACAAGTCTCAATAAATTTAAGAAGATTGAACTCATATCAAGCATCTCTTCTGATCACATGCTATGAAACTAGATATCAATCACAAGAAGATTACTGAAAAACAAGCAAAGATATGGAAGCTAAGTAATATGCTATTAAACAATGAATTGGTTAAGTCTAAAGAAGAAATCAAAAGAAACCTTGAAACAAATGAAAAGGAGGACACAACAATACAAAATCTGTGGGAAACTGGGAAAGCAATTCTAAGAGGGAAATACATAGCATTACAGGCCTATCTTAAAAACAAAACAAATAAAAAACCCAACAACAACAACACACACACACACACACAAACAAGGAAAAGCTCAAATAAACAATCTGATTTCACACTTAAAAGAACCTGAAAAAGAACAACAAAGCCCAAGGTGAGTAGAAGGAAGGAAATTATAAAGATCAGAGCAGAAATAAATGAAATAGTCTAAAATAAATACAGAAGATCAATGAGTCCAAGAGCTGATTCTTTGAAAAGACAAACAAAATTGACAAACCTTTAATGAGACTCATCAAGAAAAAAAGAGAAAGGACCGAAATAAATAAAATCAGAAAAGAAAGAAGAGAAATAACAACTGACATCAAAGGAATACAAAGGATTGTAAGGAAATATTATGAACAATTATATGCCAACAAATTGGGCAACCTGGATGAAATGGACAAATTCCTTGAAACTTACAACTTTCAAAGCTAAATAAGGAAGAATCAGACAATCTGAATATACACATTACACCTAATGAAATTGAAGCAGTAATCAAAAAACTGCCAACAAACAAAAGCCGTGTACCAGATGGCTTCACAGGTGAATTTTATGAAACATTCCAAGAAGAACTAACACCTCTCTTTCTTGAACTATTTCATAAATTTCAAGAGGAGGAAAGGCTCCCAAACTCATTTTACAAGGCCAGCATTATCCTAATTCGAAATCCAGATAAAGACACTATAAGAAAGAAAATCATAGGCCGATATCCCTGATAAACATAGATGCTAAAATCCTCAACAAAATATTAGCAAAAAGAACACAGCAATGTATCAAAAATATCATACATCATGAATAAGTGGGAATTATTCCAGGAATGCAAGGTTGGTACAACATTCACAAATCAATAAATGTGATTCACCATGTAAACAAAATGAAGGATAAAAACCATATGGTCATATCAATAGACGCAAAAAAAAAAGCATTGGATAAAATCCAGCACACCTTTATGATGAAAACTCTCAAAAACTAGGAATAGAGGGACTATAACTAAACATAATAAAGGCCATATATGACAAACCCACTGCCAGCATCATACTCAATGAGCAAAATCTACAATTGTTCCCCATAAGATCCAGAACACATTACGGACATCTGTTTTCACCTCTCTTATTCAAAATAGTACTGGAAAGTTCTGGCCAAGATGGAGGCATAGATAGAAACCCTTTGCTTCCTCACACAACCAAAAGGAAGGTAACAACCAATCTAAAATCAATAAACAACCAAAAGCACCAGAAAATCAAACTGCATAGAACTCCGACAACCAAGGAATTAAAGAAAAAATCAACTAGAACAACCAGACTGGTAAGGCAGCGGACTGCAGGGGCTAACTCAGAAAAACCACAGCGAGGTGGCAGACAGGGTAGGTAGGGCCAGCTTCAGCGAGGCAGTGGGCTGCTCAGGCGGGGCTGACTGAAGGCAAAACTGAGACTCAGAGTTGACTGTGGACTACGGTGGTTGCCGCGGTGGGAGAAACTCCCAGTCTCATATGAGAGTCCATTGGAAAGTGCACTAGAGACAAGCAGGCAAGGAGGCCGCGAGCTGCACTGTTCCCTCTCTGGCCTCTCCCCCACAGGCAGCTTGGCAGTGCAACAAAGAATACCGAAGGCCCCACCCTTTTACAACTTATCAGGTGCTACAAGACAAAGAACTATGGACCAAATGAAAGAACAGAGCAAAACTTCAGAAAGAGAACTAAGCGATGAGGAAATAGCCAACCTATCTGATGGAGAATTTAAAGCCCTGGTAATCAAAATGCTCACAGAACTCATTGAGCTTGGTTGAAAAATGAAAAAAAGCAAATGAAGGATACACAAAGTGAAATAAAGCAAAATATTCAGGGAACCAACAGTGACAGGAAGGAAACCAAGACTCAAAACAATGATTTGGGACAAAAGGAAGAAATAAACATCCAACAGGAACAAGATTAAAAAACAAGAATTCAGCCCTGGCTGGTGTAGCTCAGTGGATTGAGCGTGGACTGCGAACCAAAGGGTCGCTGGTTCGATTCCCAGTCAGGGTACATGCCTGGGTTGCAGGCCAGGTCCCCAGTGGGGGCCACATGAGAGGCAACCACACACTGATGTTTCTCTCCCTCTCTTTCTCCCTCCCTTTCTTTCTGTCTAAAAATAAATAAAACCCTAAAAAAAAAAACAAGAATTCAAAAAAGTGGAGAGAGTGTTACAAACTTCTGGGACAACCTGAAACATTCCAATAGCCGAATTATAGGTGTGTCAGAAGGAGAAGAACAATAGCAAAAATTGTAAACTTATTTGAACAAATAATGAAGGAAAACTTCCCTAATCTGGCAAAAGAAATAGACTTCCAGGAAGTCCAGGAAACCCATAAAGTCCCAAAGAAGTTGGACCCAAGGAAACACACACCGAGGCACATCATAATTATATTAGCCAAGATTAAATATAAAGAGAGAATCCTAAAAGAAGCAAGAGGAAAGGAGAGTGTTAACTACAAAGGAATTCCCATAAGGCTATCAGCTGATTTCTCGAAAGAAACCTTGCAGGCAAGAAGGGGCTGGATAGAAGTATTCCAAGTCATGAAAGGCAAGGACCTACTCCAAGATTACTTTATCCAGCAAAGTTTCATTTAGAGTGAAAGGGTACATAAAGTGCTTCCCAGATAAGGTCAAGTTAAAGGAGTTGATCATCACCAAGCCATTATTATATGAAATGCCAAAGGGACTTATCTAAGAAAAAGAAGATCAAAACTATGAAGAGTAAAATGACAACAAACTCACAACTATCAACAAATGAACCTAAGAGAAAAGAAAAACAATGAATGCAAAAACTAAGCAAATGGTCAGAATAGGAACAGAATCAGAGAAGTAGACATCATGCAGAGGGATTTCAGTGGGGAGGGGGAAGGGAGAAATAGGGGAAAAGGTACAGGGAAGAAGAAGCATAGTTAGTAGGCATAAAATAGGTGGGGAGAGATAAAAATGGTATAGGAAACAGAGAACTCAAAGAACTCAAAGCCCATGTACAACCCATAGACATGAACTAAGAGGGGAGAATGCTGGAGGGTTGGGAGGGCATGGTGGAGGGGGGATAAAGGGGGAAAACTTGGGAAAACTATAATAGCATTATCAATAAAAAATACTAAAAAAAACAACAAAAAAAAACAAAATAGTACTGGATGTCCGAACCACAGTGATCAGACAAGAAGAAGAAATAAAAGACATCCAAATTGGAAAGGAAGAAGTAGAACTATATTTGCAGATGACATGATACTGTACATAAAGAACCCCAAAGATTCCACCAAGAAACTACTAGAACTGATAAATGAATTCTACAAAGTAGCGAGGTATAAAATTAATATCCAGAAATTACTTGCATTTTTATATGCCAATAACCAACTACCAGAGAGGGAATTTAAGAAAACATCCCTTTACAATTGGTTCTAAAAGAGTAACATAGCCCTGGCTGGTGTGGCTCAGTGGATTGAGCGCCGGCCTATGAGCCGAGGGGTCACCTGTTTGATTCCCAGTCAGGGCACATGCCTGGTTTGCAGGCCATGTCCCCAGTGGGGTGTGTGTGAGAGGCAACCACACACTGATGTTTCTCTCCCTCTCTTTCTCCCTCCCTTCCCCTCTCTAATAAATAAATAAATAAATAAATAAATAAATAAAATCTTTAAAAAAAGTAAAATACTTAAGAATAAACCTAACTAAGATGTAAATACCTGTACATGGAAAATTAGAAGACTCTGAAAAAAGAAATAGAAGATACAAATAAGTGGGAGCACATACTGTGTTCATGAATAGGGAAAATTAACATCACTAAAATGTCCATACTACCCAAAGCAATCAATAGATTCAACACAATTCTTTAAAAAAAAGATTTTTTAAAGTTATTTTTAGAGAGAGGGGAAGGAAGGGAAAAAGAGAGGGAGAGAAACGTCAGTGTGTGGTTGCCTCTCATGTGCCCTCTACTGGGGACCTGGCCCACAACCCAGGCATGTACTCTGACTGAGAATTGAACCAGCATCCCTTTGGTTGGCAGGTCAGTGCTCAATCCACTGAGCCACACTAGCCAGGGCAGATTCAACACAATTCTTATCAACATTCCAATGAGGTATTCCACAGAGCTAAAAAAAAATTTCAAAAATATATATGGAACCACAAAAGGCCCCACATAGCAACAGTGATCCTGAGAAAGAACAAAGTTGGAGGAATCATGCTACCTAATATCAAACTATACTACAAAGCCATAGTATCCAAAACTGCCTGGTACTGGCATTAAAACAGACATCTGGATCAATACAACAGAATAGAGAGCCCAGAAATAAACCCACACATTAATAGTAAATTCATATTTGACAGAGGAAGCAAGCACATACAATGGGCTAAAGATAGTTTATTCAATAAATGGTATTGGGAATATTGGACAGATACATGCAGAAAAATGAAACTATATCACCTTCTTATACCACACACAAGAATAAATTAAAAGTGGATCAAACACTTAAATGTCAGACCCAAAACTGTGGAAAAGGGGGTTAGGATAGGTGGAGGAGGGCAAAGGAGGATAAATTGGTACAACTGTAATAGAATAACAATAAAAATGATTTAATAAAAATAAATAAATGATAATAAATATATAAAATATAAAAAAAGTCCTAGAAGAAAACATAGGCAGCAGAATTTTGGACATTGCTTGAAGGAATATTTTTCTGGACATATCTCCGCAGACAAGGAAAACAAAAGAAAAAATAAACAAATGGGACTACATGAAACTAAAAAGTTTTTGCACAGCAAAGGAAATCATCAAGAAAATAAAAAGACAACCCACAGAATTGGAGAACATAGTCACTGATATATCTGATAAGGGGTTAATATCCAAAATTTATAAAGTCCTTACAAAACTCAACACTAAACAAACAAACAAACAAACAAATTACAAAATGGGGAAATAACTTGAATGGACGCTTCTCCAAAGAGGACATACAGATGGCCCATAGACATATGAAAAGATGCTCAACATCACTAGTCATCAGAGAAATGCAAATTAAAACCATAGTGAGATACCATCTCACAGCTGTCAAAATGGTTATCATCAATATATCAAGAAACAACAAGTGCTGGTGAGGATGTGGAGAAAGGGGAACCCTTTTGCACTGTTGGGGGGTAATGCAGACTGGTGCAGCCACTGTGGAAAGCATTATAGAGATACTTCAGAAAATTAAAAATGTAAAGGATCACTCTGTTAGTTATCATGTATTTAAAGTAAGACCAGTCAGCAGAGTTATGTGTTTTTCTTGGGTCATGTTCATTTGCATGGCCTAGGTGGAGCGTTGCATTTTACAAGGACTAAGAAAAAAAATTAAAAATGTATCTGCCTTTTGACCCAGAGATCCCATTTCTGGGAATATATCCGAAGGAAGCCAAAACACTAATTCAAAAGAACATAAGCACCCCTATGTTCACTGCAACGATATTTACAATAGCCAAAATATGGAAGCAGCCTAAGTGTCCATCAATAGATGAGTGGATAAAATAACTATGGGATATTTACACAGTGGAATTCTATTTGGCCTTAAAAAGGAAGAAAATTTGCCATTGCTGGTGTGGCTCAGTGGATTGAGTGCCAGCCAGGGAACGAAAGGGTCGCTGGTTCAATTCCCAGTCTAGGGCACATGCCTGGGATGTAGGCCAGGTTCCCAGTAGGGAGTGCATGAGAAGTAACCACACATTGATGTTTCTCTTTCTCCCTTCCCCTCTCTAAAATAAGTAAGTAAAATCTTAAAAAAAGAAAAAAAGGAGAAAATTTTACCCTTTGCAACCGTGTGGTTGGACCTAGAGAACATTATGCTAAGTGAAGTAAGTCAGTCAGAGAAAGACAAATATCATATGATTTCACTTATATGTGGAATTTAATGAACAAACTGATCTAACAAGCAAAATAGAGACAGGCTCATAGATGGAGAGCAGATGACAGCTAGAGGGTGGGGGAGGTTAAGGGGTGGAGAGATTGAGCAAAAAGGAAATAGGATTCATGGACATGGACAACAGTGTAGTGATTGCTGAGTGAGGGGTGTATGAGGGGACTAAATAGCAATGGAAAAATACAATGAAGATCAAATCAAGATAAAATAAATTAAAATGAAATAAAAATTAAAAAATAAAAAATAAAATAAATATATTTTACCACATTAACAAACTAAAGGAAACAAACCCTATGTTTATCTCAATAGAGGAAGAAACAACATTTGACAAAATCCAATTAAATTCCTGATTTAAAAATAAAACTCAGTAAAACTAGAAATAGAAGTGAATTCTCTCAATCTGGTAAAGTGAATCTAAAAAACCTAAGACATAATGTATAGTCATGAAAAACTGAGTATTTTTCCCATTAGATATGAAACAAAGTAAGGATATCTGCTTTCACCACTTCTATTAAACATTGTACTGGTATATCTGGATAGTGCAATTAGGCAACAAAAACATATAAAAGGTATTCAGGTTGGAAATAAAGAGAAATAAAACTGTCTTTAGTCACAGATGACATCTGTTTAGAAACTTTGATAAAATCGTCAAGAAAGCTACTAGAACTAATTGAGTTTAGCAATGTTGCCAGATAGAAAATCAATATCCAGAAATCAAGTAAGTCAACCAGTAATTGAAAATTCAAAAGATACATTTATAGTAGCAAAAAATATATAAAATACTTAGAGATAAATCTGATAAACCATATGAAAGACCTGTACACTGAAAACTGCAAATCGTTTTGGAAAATAATTAAGGAAAATTTAAATAAATGGAGAAATACACTTTCTTCTTCGGTCTGAAGACTCAATATTATAAAGATGTCAAATCTTCTCAAATGGATTAATAGATTGAATACAATTGCAATAAAAATCCCATTAGGCTTCTTTGTAGAAATTTTCAAGCTGATTCTAAAACTTATATTGAAGTCTAAATGCCCTAACACATACAAAATAACTTTGAAAAAGAGAAGTTATAGGGCTAACACGAAAAGATTTCAAGACTTACTCTTAAGCTACAGTAATCAAAACAATTTGGTACTGGTATAAAGAAATATACATCGATGGAAAAGAATAGAAAGTCCAAAATGTAGACTCTCACACATATGGGTAGCTGATTTTCTTTGCAAAGGTACAAAGGCACTGCAGTGGGGAAAGGATATCTTTTCAACAAATGGTGCTGAAATGATGGGATATACATATGCAACACATGGACTTCAAACAATATACAAATATAAAAAGTGGACAACAAACCTAAAAGTAAAATCTAAATGATTTATAAAAGAGATAATAAGAGAAAATCTTTGTGACCTTAGGTAATCCAGAGAATTTTTTAATACAGCACCAAAAACATGATCCATAGAGATAGAAGATGGTGGCAGAATAGGTGGAAGTTACACTCACCTCCTCCCATGATGAAACTATAATTACAACTAAAATATAGAATTATCAACCTGAATAATTAGCTGGAGACTAGCTGAACAGAAGTCTTATAACTAAGGATTTACTGAATAAGCCACGTCAAAACTGGTAGGAAGGGTGAAGATGTGGAAAGGGCTGGCCCCACACCCTAGTGTGGCAATTTAGAATCCAGGATATCTCAGTCACAAAGGTTCTAAGGAGCATGGAGATCTCAACTCCATGCCAGGATCCTATGCAGAAAACCAGAGCTAGGAAGAAGCGGCCACAAAACATTTGGCTATGAAAAACAGTGAGAATTACAATATTTTGCAGTGTATAATGCACATGTACATTTTGTGCTCATTATACACGGGATTATTATACCCATGGTGGTAATCATTATATCCATGTATAATGTTCATCCTTATTTTTCCCTCAAAAATTTGAGTTAAAATGTATGCATTATACATGGCAATATACGGTATATCTGCCAGGGAGAGACAGGAGCCTGCTAGAAACTCAGAAGCCTTCTTAAAGGGTCAGCATACAAAATCTCATTTGCGACCTGAGCTCTTGCAGATGTACGGCATATTGGAGTGGACTAGTGAGGAAAGACTGAGTTGTGTGTCTCCAGGGAAAAGAGCTGAAGGGACAGCCACCAGAGTCCTTGTGCTGAGTCCCTCTCCCACACCACAGACACCATCTTTCTAGGGTTGAGCACTCCTCTCCATACAGCCTCAGTCTATGGGAATGCAATAGCCCCACACCCCCAAATCATTATTGTCCTACTCTGTGGAGCTCATACCCTCTGGGGGAGTCAGCTGCCTTGATCTAAGGTGTAGAGGTCTGGGTAGATTCAAGGAGTGTTAGAAACTGAGTGGTGTGACTCTGAGGAGGGGGCCATTCCCTCCACCTTGCTGAGAGCCTGATCAGCACAACCCCATCACAGGAGATCCACTAGCCCCACCATCCTAACTCCCAGTGCTTGACCCTGATGAGCTCGGGCTCTCAAAATGGTCCTTCAGAATTTGAGACAGACAGCATTACATGTGTCTAGGGCAGGGGCCATTTTGCCCTTGCAAGCTTGAATAGTGCAGAGCTAACCTTTATATGGCCACATTTTCATCTGTTTGTCCTGATAAACTGTGCTGACTTCCCCCTAATGACTCTCTGAGACCCCACCCCATCACAAAGACCTGCAGGCACCAGTGGGTGGCAGCCAGACTTGGTGTATCCTAGGATATTACTGAGTGGCCTCAGACCCAGCACTGGCACCAAGTTTGAATCTGTATCAATTTAGTAAACAATATCCACCCCAACCTGGTTATTCACTGAAAACCTACCTCACACATCTCAGGTACTTCCAGAGGCTGCTTCAGTGACTGAGCCTAACAGGCAGCCAGCTGGCAAAGACAGGTGGAGGTGGATCTCAGGGTTCCTTTGGCCTTTTACTGACATGCTTCCAGACTCAGTGCTGGTGGAAGCTAGCCTTGGTGCACAGCTTGGCCTTTACCACATACAACAAGGCCCAGCACAGAAAGCCACAAACTATGTATTGCTTTTTAGCTCCAAACAGGTTACACAGGGCCAGTCATAGGCAGTATCTGACATTAAACTATACCAAAGTGCCTCCCAAGAGGCCCCAGTGCCTTCACAACCAGTGGCAAGCTTCGGGAAACATAAGAACAGTATCCAATTAGCTTCGTGAGTGGCATATCCAAAAGGAGATTTCAGTAGGCATCAGAGCCTGCTAAGGCAAATCTTGCTTCATGTGTTCAGCACCCACACAGTAGCTCATACACTGTAGTTGAGGTTGGTCCTCACAGTCAGCCAGCCTAAGGGTGGACCCCATGCATGGATAGGCATGAGCAATGAAGACTCAACTATAAGAGGAGGGCTCACATAACCTACACAAAGAATATTCCTGGAGCTCAAGTTCAGGTGATCAAGGAGAATATATCACTGAATCCTACAGAACACCTACTAAGTAAGGTCATGCTACCAAGACTGGGAGACATAGCAGGCTTACCTAATACACAGAAACAGAGAGGCAGCCAAAATGGCAAGACAAAGAAACATGCCCCAAATGAAAAAACAAGACAACTCTCCAGAAAAAGAACTATATGAAATGGAGCAAGCAATCTGCCAGATACAGAGTTGAAAACAATGATTATAACCTTGCTCAAGGAATTTAGTGAGAACAGTATGAGAAAAAAACATAGAAATCATTTTAAAAGAACCAGTCAGAAATGAAGAATACACTAAAAGGAATAAGCAACACAACCCAGACCTGCGGTGCTGAGTCCCTCCGTGCGGGAGAAACAGAGGAGCTACATTGAAACCCACTGACGGGAGACACAGACCTCATAAACTCTGACTCAGGGTGGAAGTCAGGCAGCCCAGAGGAGGTGCTGCAAACTCCCGGCAACTAGGCTGGAGGCGGGACGTCAGCTGAGAGTGCAGCCCAGGAAGACAGCAGGAGAAGTCTGATACCTTCCCAGCCTGATGCTGTTGAAGCCAGCCAACAAAAGTCTTTTTTTTATTTTTATTTTTTATTTTTTTTATTTCTCTCGTTTTCTCTTTGTTTCTTTGGTTGTTTTTCCCCACCCTCCTTCCTATCTGTCCCTCTATATTTTTTAACTCCTTCTACCTTCCCTTCATTTGGTATTCCTAG
>PVJI01011065.1:0-57129 GCA_004026765.1 Micronycteris hirsuta | reverse complement strand
GTTGTTTACAAATGTCTCTGAGGTTCCTGAGTCCCTCCTCATTTTTTTGAATTCTTGTTTCTTCCTTCTGGTCCACCCCATTGGTTTGAGTTCCAGCTTCCTTTTTTCCTCTATTGGTTCCCTGTAAATCTTCCTCCGTTATCTTTATCGTTTTGTTCATGTGTTCAACTATTTCTTCCAGTTTTGTGAGCATCATGATTACCAGTGTTTTAAACTGGGCGTCTGTTAATTTGGCTATCTCTTCGTTCGTTAGTTGTAATTTGTTCTGATCTTTCGTTTTGGCCATTTTCATTCTTTTTTATCTCGGCACACCTGTCGGAGTCTTAGGTGTTTGTTGGTGCCTGGCAACCTGGGTTGTTTTTTAGTGACATTTCCTCTGGGGGCGGGGCCTGGGAGGGAGCAATGGCGTCTGCCGTTCACCGCCACTCCCTATCACCCTCTGCTCCCCAGTTCCCCACTGCCTTTTCCGCCAGTCTCAGCCCTGCTGGTTCCCACTGGCCTCTCCAGTTACGCCACTGGCCTGCGAGGTTCACCCGTTGCTCGGGGTTGTGTTTTGTTTAGGCGCTCCCGGGGTGAGTTCCTCCGGACAAACTGCCTCTCACTCCGCTCCTCTGCTCGGTTCTGCCCCGCTTACCAGCCTGGATGTACGTCCTCCCCAACTTCCTGGGTGTCGGACTTCCCTTCAGTTCGATTCTGTCCGTTCTGGTTGTTTATTTTTCGCTATTGAGTTCGTTGTTTAAACTCTCTGGTTGTGAGCGGTGGTGCAGTGCGTCCACCTACGCTGCCATCTTGGCAGAAGTTCTTATATGGAATATTCTTTATTTTAAAAAATATTTTATCCATTATTCCACCTATAATAAATACCAAAGCCCATGTCGTCACTTGCCAAATGGAGTCAAACCACTGATGGTTTTCTATATTTTAAAGATAATTAGAGTATCTCTTTAAAGATAATATAACAAAATGTTTTATCATTTCATACTTATAAGTTTTGCAAACACGTAAGTAAGGAAGGTGAGTGGCTACAGAGGGAAACTTAGTAAATATAATGCTGGAGTTTAGATAAATTTTTGAAAAATCTGGTGTATCACAATTGAGAATACACAAAAATTCTTTATATGATATGCCATATATATGTTTTAATATAATGTTGAAAAATTAATATATTATATTTAACACAATTTATTATAATGCTAGAATTAATACATTATATTTAATATAATTTAATGCATACATATGAAGTTCATAAGTGCTAGATAGCAATGAAATTGCAAAATCCAGGACCTGGATGAGTTTGCAATCTTCCAAAACAGCTAGAACCAAATTATAAAAATATGAGGATCACTCTTATGGAATAGCTACAGATTTGAAGTTACAGATGGTATTTATCTACATCATTTTTTTGGTGACTTTAAAATATTGAAAAAGTCAGAATATGTCTATTTTTAAATTTAAAAACTAGTAAAATAGATAATTGCATAAGGAAAGGGAATAGCAAATAGAGGATACAAATGTTATTTAGACCTATTTTGCTAATTCTGTAAGGTTTTACAAAGCATCTTCAGATTGACAGAGGTACACGGAATGAATTAGGGTGAGCACAGATCCAGCTACAGATGACTGTACATTGAGAGTAGTTCCTCCATTCTTTATGCTGTGCATTCATTTTGCTTTAACTGACCTTGAATGAGTTCATTAGTAGTGACCCCAAAATATTTCCTCTTATAGATATAAAATAATTGATTGTCTCAATGAGAAATAGAATATTCAATAATTCGTTAATGGATAAGTCCTTGATGATTTTCATTTCTTGTCATTCTTAATATTTTCACAAAGAAATCTATTTCATAGAAAAGTTTATGTAGTCATTCCGATTATTTCCTAGTGATCTCTTAAGATGTGAACTGGCACCATTCTCTGAGAAATAGAAACTTGTAATTTTCATTTTTGTCTACTTTGTTTATTTTCTTTAATAAGAGCAGAAGCACTTATTTTAAACTCAAGGCAAATAATAACAGTAAAACAAACTATGCTGATTAATATAACTAGGATGTGTAACAAACATCATGAATATAAAGTACATATAATTTAATATATGTCTGTGTTTTACATAAATATATAAAATGTTTGTTTAGAGTGACAGCTTTCCAATGTGGTAATAACTTCTTATTCTGCCCCAGAAAGATTCAGGAAAATCTGAGGGTAAATGGTAAAAGCAGTAAAAGATATTATTTTTATTCTTATCCTTGGTTTACTTTTACATTTCTTGAGTTTGTATTGTATAATGATATTCTTTTGTGTAACATAGTATTATTTTAATTCACTTCCCTCCTCTGTACCAAACAGCCTCTTCTTCTGATGAAGATTGATATATTAAGGTGGATTTGTTTCACAGTGAGTAGTAACCATTGTTCAAATATCAGATTTCAGTTAGGTACAGAACATTTAGTGCATTTCTATAACTTGAGCTACTATAGTACTTAACAGGTTGCTATTAAATCCTCTCATTACTAAAACCTAAAAATATTCATGCCTATTCATTGTGTGTTTCATTTGTCTGGCACATCTGCTGGAGGGATGTACTCTGCCCTGTAGTAGGGGAGTTGGTGGGGTTATATCAACTGCCTTGGGATTTTTGAACTATATCAGCTACCAGGTATTTATAACCTAAAAAAGTCTCTGTTGTACAGAAGTGATTACCTCAGAGTAACTTGCAGCTCAGAACTTACAGACCTCACTTCTCAGACATTGCTGCTTTACTCTTTATCTGTGCATTGTCCTCAGACCTCTTTTTCCCAGTTCACAGATGGCCATGTCCAACCTATTTAAATCTATCTCTGAATTTTTAATCTCAAGAACTATAGAGCACTCAAATTTAGATATATTTTGCACATCTGCCTGTTCATTTCCCATATAACCAATTCTTTTTTTTTAATTTAGCTTTTCTAGAGAGAGTCATGCTTTCATTTGTGGGTCTGGAGAATTAGGATGCATTATTTCCATTTTTGGTGTGGCCCTCATTGAGACATCATTATTTAAAAATAGTTTTACAGCCCTAGCTGGTGTAGCTCAGTGGATTGAGCGCGGGTTGGGAACCAAAGTGTCCCGGTTCGATTCCCAGTCAGGGCACATGCCTAGGTTGCGGGCCAGGTCCCCATGAGGGCCATGTGAGAGGCAACCATACATTGCTGTTTCTCTCCCTCTCTGTCTCCCTCCCTTCCCCTCTCTGTAAAAATAAATAAAAATAAAATATTTAAAAATAGTTTTACATTTTTCTTGAACTCTATATTTAGCAAGATATGCATTCCATAATATGTATTTTTTTTGTATCTAGATTCTATATGAGAAATACAAAGATGTACCACATCCTGCATAATAGTGGGCTTAAGCCTTAAATAGAGTCAGTCAAAATTACAGATGAATTATGTGATTTTCTTTCATGTTTCAGATTTCACTATGCTACAATGTCCAGCCTCATTTCTCTTTGCTGCTCACCTTACACTCTGTAAGTAATCAAAGCTTCATGACCAAACAAGCAAACAAAATAAAACACGCTTTCCCTTCCTTGTCTGGGAATTTGCACATGCTGTTCTCTTTATACAGAACTTCCCTTCACTTTCTTCAGCTGGTTAACTCATCCTTTGATTACTATCACGCATGTTAATTTTCTCCCATAACCCTTCCTTCTGTCTTCGGTCAGGATCCTGGGTAAACATGCTCTGACAAGGCAATTTGCAGGTGGAGCTTTGCTGGGGAATGCTTGAATGCTCGTGGGATCAGTGCCTGAATGGGCGTGAGGAAAGCTGCAAGGGGCACAAGCTGCACCGTGATGCCATGGTCACATCATCTCACAGAAGGTTGCAATGGCCAGAGATTGATTCAAAAAGGCCAAATCTTTATATCTCCCTACCCAACTAAATTGACCCCAAAAAGGGGGTGTAAATTTGGGCGAGGAAGAACCGTTTGGCAAAGGGCAGGTCCCCAAAATGATCTCAGTTGTGAGCTGTGGGTTACCAGCACTCTCAGAAGATGGGTGAACCACTGTCTCAGTCCTGAAAGGTGCGCCTGGGTGACACGCCACAGCACCCACTGCACCTTCCCTCCCTCTTTGTCTACCTCATATTTTGCCTTCACAGAACTTTTACACTATTTGAAATTGCTGGCTTATTTCATTTCATTGTAAGCGTTCAGGTCCACTCCCAGCATCAACACCAGATTTTTGTCCTTGAAGATACCTGGTAAATATTGTTTAAATAAAGCAGTGGATGAATAAAGTCATATTGTAGCTGAGATTGAGATGAATAGTAGGATTTTTCCAGGTAAATACGAAAGCCAGGGCACACGAGACAGAGGAGACAGCAGTAGACCCAGAGTAATGACAAACTAAAAAAATATATAAATAAAATAGGTCAGTGGGGCTGAGAGAAAATGAGAAATGAAGAAATAACAGGGTCAGAACATGGTCTTGTGAATTAGGTAAAAAGGATTTGTATTTATCCTGTAAAATCTCCATGGAAAATAGCTTTGAAAAAAGTGCCAGTAATCCTATCTTCATAAATAAAACACAGCTTCCACTCCTCCTCTTTACCTATATGTCTGCTCTGTGTGGTCTACGCTGTTGATATTCAGCATATAAGCAGACAGAAGAGCAGATGCAGGGTGACGGATGTCAGCCGCATGCCACTGCTCCATTTCAGTAGCAAGCATACATAACAATATGCCTTGTATTTTTCATGGACTTCTGTGAAATTCTTTGGGTCTATCCATACTGACATATGGACTTGTTATACCAACCAAATGTCAATGTGATATTGGAATGATAATTCACATAAGCAGATTCATGTCACTGCCACCCTGAAACAAAAGTATTTCTATTACCATGCCAACAAAAATTGTCAAAACAAACAAATAAAAAAGCAATAAAAAAAAACCATCAGACCTGCTCTGAAAAAAAAGTTCCTTGGCAGATGTTTATTTGGATCAGGTGTTAGAAATTTGTCACTTGAGTGGCTGCTATTTGATCAGCAATAACTTTAGGAATATTACAGTCAAACAGTCAAATTAAAGAAAAAAGTATTATTCGATAAACCATTTGAATCTTACTCCAGAGTATCGATTTATATTAAAATAATCACTACATGCACATAAAAATTTGCATAAAAATATGATCAAAATGACAGATCTTTGAGCAAATGTGCAGCTTCCAGCAGAAATAAACCACATTCAAGAAATAGAATATATCATGACATCCCTGTTGAATTTGAAATGCAGTTTTAGTAATGGTTGAAAGTCAGGGCATTTTATGGTGATAAGGGGCTTTAAGGATAGTTCAATCCAACCCTTATTTTAAAGATGAGGAAATTGAGGCCTTAAAATGTCTCATTCAAGGTCATGCAAATTCATACGAATCTAGTAATAGGTTCTGAATTCTGAAACTGAACCCAGTTGTCTTTACCAGTTTCCACATTGTTTCCTAGCCTCAATTTGTAACCAGTTAAGCAAATAAGGACTCATTCCAAAGGCCAGGTTGCTGTTTTTAGCTGGATTGGTTTAGCTACAACCTATTTTAAAATAAAATTATAACAATTAGGCATTTTCCACTCATAATGCAATCACTGAAGCAAAACTGCTAATCCACAGTTTACACAGGCCAATGTCAATTAGAATATGCCAATTTTCAATAGGACATTTTTCCTAGTGTGACAAATAGAAAGTAAATTGATATGCTAAGTGTGCAAGTATGTATTACAGGCATCTGATTTAATTTAATAAAGGTACAGAAGCCATGAGACATTTATTTAAATAAAGATTTAAAATCCTTTTGCCTTCATTCACCGAAAGTTCTCTGTAAAGCTCTATTGCCATGCTTTTGAAAATTATGCCTGCTTAATCTAGGAATGAGTAACTTCTATCTCAGGTCAGATTCAGCTGGTTCTAAAGGTCTGGGTTTTTTATTGTAACAATAACGTGAAAAATACTTAACTACAAATCAAACATTCACAAGACAAGTGCATGCGGTTGCTAGTAAGTATGAGTTATGGAAGAGGACTAAAGCTAGCAGAAGCAATGACCGTGCATTAGCATAAACAGCAGGTTTCTATCTAATACTCATAGAACTCTGAGAGATTTAGTGTCTGCGGATGACATACTAGCTTTAAGAACACAAAATAAAGGATGAGATGGTTCCCTGAAGTATGCACAAAATTTTAACCAAATTCCGCATATAATATCTGGTATTATTTAACATGTGATGTACAGATCTGCTATTATCCTCAGGATGTGGTACCAGATCATGTAAAACAGCTCGTACTATAAAAGGTTTCTATTGAAAATTTTAGGAGAAAAGAAAATTTCCAAAGCTGTAGATGTGTTTTCAGGTCCTTATGTGTAGCAACGTCTATCCGAACATACAAGGTAGCGCAAAAGCAATACAATAATTCAATAATTAATAAATAACAATATGAGAATAATTTGTGTTTCACATACTCACAACTAACGATAAACACACTGCTGCTCCACACTGTGTATTGAAATGAACAGTGACCTCTGAAAGTGAGTGAGCAAGATATGGATATGTGAGCGTAACATCTGGATGAGTGTAGCAGCAGGCTAACTCACTTAAGTCTAGGCGAATGTGTCTGGTCAGTTAGAGTCAAGCATTCATTATATTGTGTCAGGAATAATTTGTGTAAGCCCTATAATGTGTGAGCAGCTTCCCAATTTCTCATCCATTCAAGATTCCTGACGAAATAACCCGTATTGGTATCTTCTATGTCAAAACTGTACTGATGAGGATCAGAAACACAAAAGACAAGTTATCAGAGCAGGAAGGTAGTTGTGTTTTTGATACAGAGTAACGACTTTCAACTAGTATGCCATGAGAATTTTTAAAACATGGGCTGTGATCTGCAAAGGTTACTTGCACGCCCCCAGTGGCCCCAGCCTTGGATTGCTTTGCCTCACAGAATTAAGTCACTTTACAGAAGGGCCTTAATATGTATTTTTAACCTTACCTCACATTTCCCCCCTACTCAGAATTGCTTTTCTGGGCTCCGTTCTTTCCACATCTATGGATTTGCTTGTGTTGTTTCCATTTCTTAAAATTTTGTACCTCTTCCAGGAAAGTTTTCTTTATCTCCTCAATTAGGTAAATTAACCTTTAAGCCAATATTTATCATGTGAACACATATCTTTATTTTATATCCACAGTAATGTGTTTCACTCAGATTCTAGAGCTTAAAATTGATCAAAATATATTTAAGATCATTCAAAGCATGCATAGTGATCAATCCTGCTTTTAAATTATAGTACAGCTCTCCCTTCAACTCCATTTTTAAAACGTATTGTAGGTTGTAACTGTAGTTGAAGGAGTGTGAAAAGATTGTAATGTTTTAAATACATTCATTGTCCTAATTCCTTACAAGTATTCCCTGCCCTTTCTGCCTTCTACCCATGATAGATCCTTTTTATTCATTCAGGTACTTATTTTTCACTCACAGTTACTAATCTCACATGCACATAGATTTATGAGGTCTTTCTATAGTAAAGAGAACCCAACTTACATTTAAGAGGCACCGATTTTGAGCCTGTTTTAAATTCAGACAATGCTTGAACCGGTCTGAGAAAACATATAATTCATCTAAATTACATGTCTTTCTTGAATACAAATCTTCTTATCCATGAACATGAACCAGTTTTAAAATTTTCACTTCTGATTCCCAAATGATTAGTTGGATTGATCCACAGATACTTTTGGAGATGCTTGTTGAATATAGTCACATCCCAATAAGTAAACTGAAACTGATTTACTTCTTTGAAGATGTTACCAAATATAGGGACTTGGGGTTTTGTGGGGTTTTGTGTGTGGTTTGGGGGGTATTTGTATTTATTTATCTATTTATTGCTTCTAGATTGCCTCCTGATCCACTCTGTTTCAGGGTCAACTGGAGGAGTAATGGGGTGGGGAAGAGGAGCCCTCCCCTAGCAGAGCACAGCCTGACACTGCATGACCCCGACTGCATTCCTGTCCACAGACTGGTGTTCCCTCTAAGCTAACCTTCATGATGACATTCTGGCTGCTCCATGCGACTGACTAACTGCAATGTCCTCATTAACCCAACGGTTCATCATAATCGTCCTTACTGGGTGATCCCTCCCTGAGCACTGTCTCAATAAACACTTTTATCCAGGGTCCCACAGGTGCCCTCCTTTTATGAATGGGTTGATATGTTTTTGCCAGGCCTGCATGGACAAAAGGCAGGTGGGCTAAGCAAACACGATCTTCAGTTCAGTGACTGTTTTGTCAAACCGAGCATTTTACATTGGATGAATTTCAGATGTATGCTTTCAATGAAACGACAGCCGTGGTTGAAAGTGTACAGATACAGTCTGGAGGTGAAGATCCTCAACTTTTAACTCTCTCAATGAGTCTCCACGTTGTGTACCTATAGATCATTGTTTTAAAAACCACTTGATTATATGGAAAGTTTTGTATATTTTTTCTCCATGACTAACAAGAGGGAAATGTCCCTTTTACAAAGTTAAGGGACAGCTAGTTCTTCTAATTCTGTTAATCTCAGCGGGGCCAGCAATAAACTCACTTCCTAGATTGCATAATGTAAAATTGCTACTTCTGGTCTTAAGTTGGAGCTCTGAAAAAATACCTTCTGTCAAGGCATACAATTTTGTCTTTTAGTTTTTATTTATTCCCTGTAAACTAATGTGAAGTTAATTTATTTGGGGGACTTGAATGACAAATTGATGTGGATTTGCCTAGAAGTATTGAAAACAGAGATTCCTTGTGGAATCTCCACACCTACATTAATAGAGACAATATTCAAGAAATCTTCATATAAATAAAATCTGAGGACTAAATGGTTGTGGGAAAAATTCAACAGAAATGTTGTATCTGTCATATTACTGTGGTCAGAGTTTGTATTAACTGTATGTTACCTTTTTGTAAAAAAAATTAATTTTTAAAAACCATTCTCATGATACAGAGGATATCAAACTTTAGTGTGCCAAAGAATCATCCAGGATATTTATTAAAAATGTTTATTTCTAAGTACTAAATCCCTAGTTTTTTGCTTAAAACTTCTTGGATGGTGCCTTGGAATGTATGTTATGATATGCGTTTCAGTTGATGATTCAGGGTGTATATATATAGAGAGAAAAAGCTGTCCTGAGCCTTTGAGTAAGGACTCAAGTCATGGTCGAAGAGTAGGTTACTTCACTCTTTCTGAGGGACAGTTTTGCTCTCTTTAGACATTAAATCATTTTCTAAGAGTTATGATTCTTTATTCAACTCTATACGTAATGTATTTAGTGGAATTTCCTTCAAGAATGTAAGACGTGTCAGTATTATTTTTCAGTATTTTGATGATATCTCATCTCTTTTTGTGTCTTCACTGGTATATTTTTGTGGACATTTTGGCAAGACTGAGTCAAGGATGGCTAATCAGATGCTATTTTAATCAGATCTGATCTGTTACTTTGAAGGTTCTTTCAAGATCACTTTAGTGGAAAAAAAAACTTATAAGCTGAGTGGACTATTAATGAAGGTCTCCTTGCACCTCTTTATAAAGTTGCAGCAAATCATTCAACCCTTTTCTGAAGGTCAGACTTTGTGTTGAGGAAATGATTGATTTCCATTGCTTCATCAGGAAAGTTTGAAGCCTAGAATAAGGAATTGCTCAAGTGTTTTGAAGTCAGCCTCATATTTATTCCCATAACTTTCTTTTATGCCACATCATCACTCAAGGATGCCAGCCATGCTCTGAAGTAGTTTTCTAATGATTCCTGAGAGCAAGTGTCTAATAGATAAGGGACTTGAATTGATTAAATCACAACCCCAAAGTTATGTAGATGTTTCGATGTTTTAATCTATTGCCACTGAAGAAAAAGCTTAAACATTAAATGTGGCTTCACTCCATAGTTTCTAATAGGTTTAATTAAAAGTGGATTGATTAACTGATTCATAAATCATTTAAATTTTGTTAAAGCAAAAACTATTTTTTCAACACACATTGAGGATTATTTATCAATTGAATCTGCTATATAGTTAAGCATATAGCTATTGAATGTGTTGACTGTATGTTGACCCATGAATTAAAGGAATAAAATTTTGCTTGAGGAAAATAAGGTCTCAAACATAAGATAAGCAGAGGATGATAATTAGTGAATAACAGTATTGTGCAGATTTAACAAAACTTGTGATGCTATTTTTCTTTCAAATCATGTTCTAATTGATAAACATTTTAATTATGTCTTCAACTAAACAGACATTCATTCTTAAAAATGTTAACTTAAAAAGGTAAATATTTGTTTCCCTTCCCTACAAAGGAAAAATGTTTAAGATTCCACAAAATTAGTTTTTTTCTTGAAACCCAATGAAGCATTGACTCCAAAAATAGTTAGCTTGAGTTTTACTGCTGTAAAACTATTCCCCCTTTCAAATGAATATATAATTAGTAAGGAGTTCTATAATAGACCAGGATCATCAGTGTTGAAAACCTCTTAAAAAAATAACACATACTCCTCATTATCTTCACAAATATTTAGTATTCTTTCATGTAGCAGCAAAACTCAAACTTAGTTTCCTCCTCCATACTTTCACATTTTTTGTGTTTTATATATATTCGTTCAATTGCAGTTCACTTTCAATGTTTTGTATTGGTTTTCAGGTTTGCAGCAAAGTGATTAAACAATCATACACTTTAGAAAGTATGCCCTGATATTTCTGGTACCCACCTGGCACCGCATATAATTATCACAATATTATTGACTATTATCCCTTTGCTTTATTGTATTCTCATAACTATGTTTTAACAACAAATTTGCACTTCTTAATCCTGCCACCTCTTTCACCTTGTTCTCCAGCCCCTCTCTTCTCATAGCTATCATACTACTCTCTGTATCTATGGGTCTGTCTCAATTTTGTTTGTTTATTTATTTTGTTCTTTTGATTCCAGATATAAGTGGAATCAATGGTATTCGCCTTTCCATGACTAACTTCTTTCACTTAGCATGAAGTTCTCTAGATCTCCCTGTGTTGTTGCAAATGCTAAGATTTCATTCTTTTTATGGCTGAATAACAATCTATTGTTTATATGTACAACCACTTTTTTTTCATCCACTCCTCTACTGATGGGCACTTGGGTTGCTTCCATGTTTTGTCTATTGTAAACAATGCTGCAATTAACATAGGGGTACATACATTCTTTTGAATTAGTGTGTTGAGTTTCTTTAGATCAATACTATCTGGTTTTGGAATTAGGATAATGCTGGCCTCTCAGAATGAGCTTGGGAGTCTTTTCTCCTCTTCTTGAATTTTTGGAATAGCTTGAGAAGACAAGTGTTAGTTCTTCTTTAAATGTTTTGGCAAAACTCACCTGTGAAGCCACGCAAACCAGATTTAAAAAAAAATCTCACCCAAGGGCATTTTTTTAAATTGATTTTAGAGAGAGAGAGAAAGACAGAAAAGAAGCGAGAGAGAAACATCCATGTGAGAGAGAAATATCAACTGGTTACCTCCCTGTATATGCCTGCACCAGGGATTAAACTCACAGCCTAGGTATGTGCCCTTACTTGGAATCAAACCCATGACCAAAAGGCACTCCCACGAACTGAGCCACACTAGCCAGGGTCAAACCAGGCTTTAGCTTGTTGGGAGCTTTGTTTTTCAAAGCTGCCAACACTTTGGATTTCATCCAAAGTGAAATTGATTTCACTTTACTGCTTTGATTTCATCAGTTGTAGTTAGCAAGCTTTGAGCCTTCTGCTGACCTGACCCCAGGAAGCAAGCCTGTGAATGCAGCTTGGTCCCTCTCACATGCACCCAGGCCCAGCAAAGACAGCCACAAACTGGAATACTTTGTAGCTTCAAATAAGTGCAAAGTTAGGCAACGTCTAACTTTGACTTGCATCATAGTCCTTCCCAAGAGGTCCCAGAACCTACCCACCAAGTGATAGGCTTCAGACCACATCATAACATGATCAAATTAGTTCCTCAAGTGGCATACACAAAGGGACATCTTGGCATGCACAAAACCTTCCTGAGATAAAGTCTATTTTGTGGCATCAGCCCTCCGTCTACCCCCAGCAGCTCGTACAATGTTGTGAGGGTTGAACTTAATAGTCAGTCAAACAGAGGGTCAGCCTTTCCCATGGATGGGCCAACAGCAATCAAGATTCAAGTTTAACAGGAGGGCTCCCATAACCCACACAAGGAACATTCTTGGAGCACCTAGCTCAGATGATCAGAGGGACTTCACCCCTGAGCCTCACAGGACACATACTCCGTAAGGCCACCATACCAAGATCAGGAGAAATAACTGATATACCAAATATGCAAAAATGAATACAGAGAGACACCCAAAAATAGGGAGATAAAGAAACATGCCCCAAATGGAAGAATAGAAGAAATTCTCAGAAAAATAACTAAATGAAAAGGAGGCAAACAAGCTACTACATACAAAGTTTAAAAAAATGGTTATAAGGATGCTCAGGGAACTTAGGAGAAGAATAAGTTAAATCAGTGAGAACTTAAACAAAGGGATAGTAAGCAAGCAAATAACATAGAAACCACCAAAAAGAACCAGCCACGTGTGAAGAATACAATATCTGAAATAAAGAATACACTAGAAGGAATAAACATCAGAATATATGGGGCAGAGGATTAAATCAGTGATTTGGGAGACAAGGTAGCATAAAATCCCTAATCAAAGTAGCAAAAAGACAAAGAATTTAACGATGAGGATAATTTAAGTTCCCTCTGAAACAACATCAGTGTTATGACATCTGTATCATAGGGGTATAAGAGAGAAAGCAAAGAATTCAGAAAATATTTGAAGAAAAAATGACCAAAAACTTCCCTATCCTGGTAAAGGAAATAGACATACAAGTCCAGGGAGCACAGAAAATCCCAAACAAGATGAAGCCAAACAGGCCCACACCAAGACATATAAAATGGCGAGGTTAAAGATAAACAGAAATTCTTAAAACAGCAAGAGAAAGACAGTTACCTAGAAGGAACTCCTATAAGACTGTCAGCTGATTTCTCAGCCAAAACATTTCAGGCCAGAAAGGATTAGCACATAATATTAAAAGTGATAAAACACAAGCACCTACAAACAAGACTAACTTACCCAGCAAAACTATCATTTAAAATGGGAGGAGAAATAAAGAGCTTCCCAGACACAAAAAAAGACAAAGCTAAAGGTGTTCATTACTGCCAAACCAGTATTGGAAGAAATTTAAAGAGTCTTCTCAAGAATAAGTAAAAATTAAAAGGGAAACAGAATTATAAAGAATAAAATGACAACAAATACATACCTATTGTTAGGTCAGAGTTGCTCAAGAAACCAGATAGATGCAGCGAGCTAAGGAGCAGTGTTTATTAGCAGGAATAAGAGGGAAAGTGGAGCCAACCAAGGGAGGTTGGGGAGCCAACCAAGGGAGGTTAGGACTCATTCTGTTGTTCTTAGGGCAGGGTTTTTAAGGGCAAAAACCTGTGAAGAGTGCCTGGTTGGGGTGTCAGAGTCTGATTGGCTAGAGCTGGTTGCTGGGTACTATTTCTGCTGACCATTGTTCTCGATACATCTTGTCAGGCTCAAGTTAAAGCTGCATCCTGTTATGCCGGATAGGCTGACCCCAGACCCCAATCTTAGCTGGGCATCTGTGTGTCCTGGGTAGGGTCGGCAGGCAGTTTCCCAAGGTACAGTTTCCTGCCTAGTGATTTTCCATTCCTCCCAGGCCTGCCTAGGTCTGTCACCTATCAATGATCACTTTAAATGCAAATGGATTAAATGCTCCAAAAAATACATAGGGTAGCTGAATGGTTAAGAAAACAAGACCCAAATAAACACTGTCTACAAGAGACCCACCTCAGGATGAAAGACCCACACAGACTAAAAGTAAAGGGATGAAAAAAGGTATTTCATGTAAACAGATTTGAAAAAAAGCCTGGGGTAGCAATAATTATATCAGACAAGAACTCTAAAGCAAAGGCTGTAATAAGAGACGAGGAAAGACATTACATAATGATAAATGGATCAATCCTGAAAAAAATAAAACCTTGTAAACATTTATGCATCCAACATAGTAGCATATATATATATATATATATATATATATAAAGCAAATCTTGATGGACAAAAAAAGGAGAGACTGACAGTAATACAGTCATAGTAGGGGATTTTAATACCCTTTAAACATCAGTGGATAGAACTTCCAGACAGAAAAGCAACAAGAAACAGTGGCCACTAGACTGGATGAATTTAATTGATATTGATATTTTCAGAGCATTTCATCCCAAAGCAGCACAATACACATTCTTTTCAAGTGCACATGGAAAATTTTCCAGGACAGATTACATATTAGGACACAATACAAGTTTCAATAAATTTGAAAAGATTAAAATCATATCAACGTCTTCTCTGACAACAATGGCATGAAACTAGAAGTTAATTGCAAGAAAAAAAGAAAAAATGCACAAACACATTGAAGCTAAATAACATGTTACCAAACAATGAATGGGTTAACAATGAGATCAAGGAAGAAATCAAAAGTATCTTAAGATCAAAGAAAATCAGAAACACAACAACCCCTAATCTCTGTGACAGTAAAAAGCAGTCCTAAGATCAAAATTCAGAGCCACACAGGCCTACCTCAAGAAACATGAAAAATCTCAAATGAACACTCCAACTTGACACTGAGCGAACTAGAGAAAGAACAACCAGCAAAGCCCTGTTGGGGGCTGCTCTGTGTGGTTTCAGAGATTGCAGCCCTGTGAGAGCAGGCTCTGAAAGGGGCTAGTAAGTCTCCCTGGAAAACCAGGTGACAGACATGACCCAGGGTTCTAACTCTAACACCCAGGGTTCCTATGGGAATCAGGCCTGATAAATACACTGTATCCTTTGAAGCTTGCTCTGCTTTGCTTTGTATGGCTCTGTTGATTTAAACTGGATTTTTAAGTTCAAGGCATAAGGAGTAAACTCTTTATCTCATGAAACATATCTTAAAGCTCCTCTGGCGTCAGCATGACTAACAGACCCTGACCTATGACAAATCTCTGTGTTCCTTCAATTGTTCTCTGTAGGTAATCCCTGTTTTTCTATGACTATAGCCTTTTGATATTGATTGATGAACTATACATGTATGCTGTATACACCTACACATACCATTCCCAATAAAAGCCCTTTGGGAGAAGGGCTCAGGGCATTCGCCACTAGAGGGAATTGCCACCCTCTTTCCCTCTGGAACAGCAAGATTGTGTCCAGGATGATTTATTTTCATCCACAGTGGCTGGGAGAAACTGCGGAACTGAGTTCGTCCTGCAAAGCCCAAAAATTGTAGAAGAAAGAAAATAGTCACATGTAATAATGAATAGAATAGTGCATTCAGTCATAAGTATACTTTGTTAATATTGTAAGTTAATAGAGCTGTATTTGCTCATAGGAAAAAGGATGGGTAGGATTTAAACCAACATCTCCAGATGGAGAGAACAAAGATTACTTTTACTTTCTTCGTTTTGTTTGTATATACTTTCTGAATTTCTTTCATGGGCATGTGCAACTTTTGTAATAAGCCAGCACTCTGAGGATCTGCTGGTCTTCTGTAGTTATGTTTTTTCTGGGCATTTGACATCAAGAATGGTTCAGAGAATCCTGAAATCCAGTATTTCAATGGACTCTTTACTTAGGATCATCATAAACAACACAAAGAATCTGCAGAGGATTAATTTAAAAACATTAAAAAACTGCTTACACTTTAAGTCGTGTTGACCTATGAAATAGATCAACCGTGGAAAACACATGAAAGGTTTTAATATAGGTTTCCAGCTCATCCTCACTGATTGATTGTGATAATACACCAACGTGCGCTGCAAGTAGAACAGTTTGTGTTTATTCTGGAACTTGTATCTTTAATATATGCCTTATCTCTAAGTTTCTTCTCTAGGTTTCTTCCTTCTCATATAGCAAGCAAGAGAGTCTTCGGATGTTGCTAAAGCAAAATATTAATGTACATATAATAAATACGTTCTTTTCTAGGGAAGGGCTCATTTCCTTGTAAATTACTTGACATATTCATTTTGCTTGCATTTCAACTTAATAGAAACGGCTGAGCGATACCACAGCACTCTTTCTCTACATCGTGTATGCTTCTATCATTAAGAGTTATTTGTTGACATCTGAACATCATATGCAGCGTTATGACAGTTTCCGTCTCTTGACAGCAGCAGCTTAAGTGTGTATCTGCTTCATGCTTAATATTGTTTGGACTACCTAAGCATCACATGATCATGTGCAAAAGAAAATCAAATTGTTTTTGTGGAACAGAGCTCATTGCTTTTTAGCTTTCTCTTTCGCAGACCACTTTTTCAACAACAAACAGAGTTGTTTAGGTTTATTTATTTATTTATTCACTTTTTAGGTTATTATATTAACAGGGGCTTACGGAAAAATTTGAAATGGATAATGGAGCTGCTCTGAAATGTATTCTATGGACAAAGGACACTCCTGAGTCCCTCAAACCTATTTTTCAATGTAGTCTATTTTTCTGGTAGTGGAGGTACCATATAGAGGGTTTTGCCCTTGCAAAACTATATTTTAATTTTATAGTTTTTGTGTAAACTTGATATTACCTTTTTGAGAGGATATATTTAACTACGTCTGATTTAAGTAACATAAATTTGTCCCAAGGGAACCCAATTCTGCTTGGCTAAATTAAAAAAAAAAGTTTTATTGTCGTTCAATTACAGTTATCCCCATTTCCTCCCATTACTCTCCCTTGCCCTACCCACACACCACCTCCCATATTCAATCCTCTCTCCCCCCGTTATTTTTGTCCATGGGTCCTTTATACATGCTCCTTGGCTTGACTCTTCCCCTTCTTTTCCCCATTATTCCCCTCCCCCCAACCCTCTGGTCAGTGTTGTAAACAGCCTAAGTGCTCATCAGTAAATGAGTGGATCAAAACATTTTGGTGCATTTACACAATGGAATACTATACAACAGGAAGAAAGAAGGAGCTCCTACCCTTCGTGACAGGATGGATGGAACTGGAGAGCATTATTCTAAGTGAAATAAGCCAGGCAGTGAAAGACAAATACCACATGATCTCACCTGTAAGTGGAACCTACTCAACAAAACAAACAAGCAAGCAAAATAGAACCAGAGACACGGAAATAGAATTTTTATTTTTGAATTTTTTTGTCCTAATGAACTTACCTAAAGATTAGTGCTATTCGACCAATATATCAATGAAAAAGGTAGAGTTTGCTGGCAAATGGTCATATTGGGTTATACTTGTAAGAAAATGTGCAACTCACTGTGTATCCACAAAAGCATGACACAGATCCTTTTCAATGGTGTATCTTATGGATTGCAAATCTGTGGATTCACTTGGAAACTCAGTGGGTTAAGATGGAATACTATGTGAGAGAAGCCTGTAATGGGAATAGGTAGAGTGACTAGGTACATACATTCTTGAAAAAACAAACTTCAAAACCTTAGGATTGAGAGGTCCATTTCCTCCTGCTGTGATACCAATGTGCATCAGAGGTTAAGGCAATCTTCTAACATTCTAAAAGCCAGATTGATCTTTGTCTTTTAAATGTCTCCTGGGGCCCCTGAGCTTTGAGGAGAGAGCTAAAGGGCAACAACAATATATTTTCTCCAGAGAGTGCGAATGGGACTGATTGCTAGCACACCACAGGCAGAAGAACAAAGGTGAAAATGAAAGCAACACAGAGGTGCATCCCATTTCATGTGTCTGTCTGCAGAACAAGAATGACTCATTCAGTCAGTAACTCAGACTTCCTCACATTTACTCTATTTACTAAGTTGCAAAGTTGTTGCTAAGGAAAATGCATACAAAAATAAATACACATATATTTTTAATTTTCAATAAGAGAACTCCTGGTTGGAAAAGGATTAATGGACACATCGGTGTGCAAACTACTGGAGTGGACTCAAAGTTACCACAAGCTAAATAAGTGACATTAAACACAAAAACTCCCCAGATCTTTCTTACCCTAAAAGATGCTGGTAAATTTAAGGAGTGTCTCTATCCAAAATTAGACAGTCTTCTCCAAATGGTTGTATCTGTATATGTGTGTGTGTGCTTTACTTCACAATATTGAGAAATTACTTAATAAAGTCCAGGAAAATGTACGAAAACTCATTTTAAAGTGGAGATCGTGTTTAGAGGTGTTAGTGTGCTTATGTTAAATAATGTATGCATGCATATGAATGTGTGCTGTGAATTGATAAACCCATATCAATATTTTACTTTCCAGGAAGGATATCAAAATTTTATTATGCACAGAGTCATACATTTAGATAAAATGTTGCTTAAAAATACACTTTGAACAGAATGGCTCTCTGTATGTCAAGTAAAGCATTATGACAATGACGTATAAAGATTGAAATTCAGTAACATCGCCACCTCACTCCCATTATATAGTAATGGGCCTTGTTCAAGAGTGTTTACCAGTCTGCTGCAAGTAATTGTATCTTTATATTCATCAGCCACTACCTAATTACTTGACCATAAACATTCATCAAAAATAATAATATTGCCTTCAAAACTTCAGTTCTATTCATTCTACTTTCAGACAAAGTTTTTGGTCACTAGCTCATCTATTCCATTATGCATCTTTTAAAATTATTTCCCCTTCTCCTTCTGTATTTGTTTGCTTCTCCGCATAGCAAATTTTAGGTCTGTCCAGAAAGTATCCAGCCAGGCAGTATGAAAACTAGAGACATTTATTGAAGGAGATAAAAGATACAAGAAACTTTGTACATAGGACAATAACACCTCAGTGCCCTTTTGAGTAGGCACCTTGGGTCCTCACACAGTTCTCCCAATTGCCATCGGCTACCCCATCATATTTTCCTGAACCTCATTGAAGGTCTGAAACCTCTTCCCTTTCAAAGGTGATTTTAGTTTTGGGAAAAGCCAGAAGTCGCAGGGCACCAAATCTGGACTGTAGGGAGCTGAGTCACCTGGGTGATTTGATAGGTCACCAAAAAACTCTACACACAACATGATGCATGACCAGGTGCGTTGTCATGATGAAGCTGCCAATCACCAACTGCCCATAGCTGCAGCCTTCTGAATCATCCAAATAGTTTCTGTGGAGCAATGTTCAAGCTTAATGCAAAATTTGATGCAGATTCATTGCTCTACTCACTCAGTAATTTTGAATGTAACAGCCACACAGTATACATGCTCAATCAATGGCATCTACTGCCCCCACTAACTAGTACAGTGACATCATCACTGTTCACACATGTGCATTCCAGTCCACTCTCCTTGGCTGTCAGGTTACACTGATATTGCACAAAGTGTTCTCATTATATTAACAATGGTTGGACATTTTCCAGACAGACCTCAGTATTCAAAGCATTGAATAGACACTTTTATGGTATCCAGTTTTTCCTCAAACCACTCCAATGTAGCAACTATAATTAAAATGGGAAAAGTAAGAGGAACTAGCTTGTAGGGTTGTTGTGAATATTAAATAAATCAATACACTAAACAAAGATACTTAGAGGTGAGTTTGGCCCATAGTGAGGGCTCATTAAATGTTTGCTATCATAATATTATTCCTATAATTAGTACTACTAGTTTACTCATCAGGACTGTTTTGTGAGGACAGACCTTCATGCTGGGCTGGACTCGTTAATGAATGAAGACCATGTTTTATTTCTGTCGGTAGCTCCAGTACTGAGCAGGTTCCCTAGAGGGAAGATAGTATAAACTCAATACTATTACTCAGTAGTTCCTCAAATGTTCATTTTTATATTAGCACATAATGCTTATTCACTTATTAAACATATTATTATTTCCATAAAATGTGGTTATTTAAATAAGACCTAGTAGAGGGTTTTATAAGATATGTTTGTGATTGGATCCATTCATAAAATGTAAAGAAATTCCTTTGAGTAAGAAATCTTTAGTAGCTATTCAGATGGTTTTTCAGGATATACAATTTCAGAGTTATGCTTAGCTCTTAATAGCATCCTATAGACACACTTATTGAGTACCTTCTATAAGGCAGAACTCTACTAAGGACTGAGAAAAGCAAAGGTAAATAATGCTTAATCCTGACCTACGAACAGTTTGCCTTCAATTACAGAAGAAAAGAACATAAGCAGACAATTACAACAAGCTGTAGTGAATGTGGGGTACTTTGGATTCACATAGAAAAGGCATCAACTGATGATTTTGTTATTTCTTGGTAAAAGTGGGAAGTTGGGGAAAGAATTCTTGGCAGAAGTGGCAGCATACACAAAGATTTAGAGATTAGGGAGAACAATGCTTTGAGAGGGAGATTACTTAGGCGTTTGTATACTTGGGGTCTGAAGAGAATAAGTGGGGAATAATGAGAGATGAAGTCGAAGAAGGAAATGACAAGGGTCGCCAAAGCTTTGCTAAGGAATTCTGATCTTGTCCTGAGGACAATGGAAGAGTTGGATCAGTAAGATTGGAGGGGGTAGCAATGGAAGAAGTAACAATGAAGTCACTCCATTGTAAAGAACATTGATAGCACTGTGAGGGGATAGACTGAATGAAGCAAAACTGGAGGCAGAGGACTTAGGAGGCTGTTGCATTGATCCAGGTTACAGCTGGTGGTTGCCTGTAATAAGGTACCTGTAGTGCAAGCTGAGATAAAAGAATGGATTTGAGAAATACTAACAAGAAATGTCAAGTATTGTGGCAGATATTCACAGGAATATACTATTGGCTGAGAAAGCCAGGAACTGTAGGTGAGTAAAAATGTTCCAGTCATGTAAGAAGCTTTTATCAGTTGGCAGAGCTGAGGGGAGAGGGAAAGTCACTCTCCATTAAGTGACAATAGTGACCAGTGGGAGCTAAATAACAAACTGCATGTTTATGATTGTGACTGCTGAAGGTAATGCCTGCTAAGCAGTCAATATTACAGACACCAGAGCAGTGTGAGGACAGATTGCAGTTGGCATATGGTAGACATTAGCTCATTAAAATATTCAGACTAGCAGATGCACATGTTTCAGTGTGCTAGGGAAAATATTAATTTTTAGAATTTAAAACTTCTGGGACTTCGGAAGTTTCTAAGATTCTGGTTCTCAAAGTTCTCTGATGAGCAAATTGGAGGCATTTCTGATTACAGCTGAAATGTGGTCTAACTCTGCTACTAAGACAAACCTGGGGAGAGGCGAATGAGGAGAAAAATGTGCGATAAAATCTCTTTCAAATGCTTGAAGTGAAGCATTTGAAATGGAGACATCACTGCAAGGTCTAAAGGTAGAAGACATTTTGTAACAGATTGGTCAGGCCAAATTGATGGAGAAGGCAGGGGGCAGGGAGAAAACATCAGGGCAGAATTGAAGATTAGAAGCAGTTTGCCCTCCCTGTGCGTGGTGGGGCTGCTGCAGGAGGGAGATTGCCTGAGGCAGCTGGGCAGCTCATGACTATGCAAAAGAGAGAACATGTACAGAACATGTGTGACTGGAGACTTTGCCTCCTTGGTGGCTGGAAGAGGGGCAAAGGCAAACATGGTCAGCACTGGCCCTCATTGTTTGGAAAGTTGCACATTCCCACTGGCCTGCAGCGCATGTGGGATTCTGGGAGAGGACTTTCAAATGGGGCATGCCAGAAAGCACCGGGTCTATTGGCTCTTTCCCCTCCCCTGTCTAGCCTGCTTGCCCACAGGGAGCCTGAGTTCCTGAGACTGGGGGTTCCCTGGAGACCACGTGGCCGGGTTCCAACCGCCTGCACACCTCCCGCACAGAAAGCAGCACCTATAGCTGAACTGCGACTTGGAAGCTGCTCAGCTGCCTGGATAATCCTGCTATCTGAATTTCATAAAGGATGGTACTTTTAGGAGTGGGGAAAGGGATTTCAGACACATGTGAACTGGCAGAGGTTGCAGAGCTGTTTGTCTTTGGGTATTTTAAAAGGAGCAAGGCTCTGAGGCAGAAATCTATTGACATTCCAAAACTATATAACCTTTAAACAACCTGTTTCCTTTTCACCAAACTCCTGCCTTTAGAGGTGTGCCTCTAGGTAGTGAGCCACAGAACTTCACTGACTGTTCTGGAACAGCAGGAGGCTGTCCGGTAACGATTTCACATGAAAGATTAAAAAAAAAAGTTAAATATGAAGCTATAGATATGTATCTTGTTAAAAAAACAAAATCAAACCAATTACATTTGGAGATGTAATTGGGTTTATTGAGTGATTTGTGAATCTGGCAGCATCCCATCTAGCACCTAGAAGGGGCCTCCTGAGGGTTGTACAAAAGGGAAGGTTTTTATAGCAAGAAGGGTGGGGCAAGGAAGCTATTAACAAAAGAAAAGACAGGATTATTTTTAGACCAAGATCTTTTTAGAGGGAAGGGACCAGCAATAGTTTTTAATCATGCAGATTACCTCTTCTTTCTGTGAGGTCTGGGTGTGGTTGGAGAGGACATGTCCACATGAAGATTACCTCACTGATACTGACCAGAAACTTTTGAGCTGGAGAGGTTGAAATAGCAATTAGATCAAGGTATTACATATAGTTTAAGCATCATGAGCTTTAGCCCAAGGGATGCCATTTTTTGGGCCTATGGTTTTTTCTTTAACAATATAAAGCTATTATTTGATACTGTCTTTAAAGGAGATGACAAAATCTTATGAATTCTACAATTTATGACTGAAAGACTTTCCTTTTAGAAAAATAAAGCTCAAAGAGACCTGGCAAGTTCCTTAAAGTATTACTCAAAACAAACTCAGAGAATCTGACAGAGGAAAAAGGATGAGTTTTATGTCACTTTTTGAATTTAAATATAAAATGCAACGTTTTTCCTTTTTTTTCTTTGTGAGAGATAAGTAGACCAGAAAGGAAGAAAGAAGGGAAAATTGAAAAGGAAAGTAAAGGAAGAAAAGGCAATTAAGAAAAAACAAAGAAAGGAAAGAACATTTCCTTTTATATAGGAAAAGGAAAGAACAATTATTTGAGTACATTTTATTTATAAAAAGGGTATTTGTATTTTAGTACTGTATTTATTCAATTATTTTAACTAACAGCATATAAACATCATTACTACTTAAAGGGATTGAGTCCAGATGAAGACTAAACACCTGCGTGTAACTTCCTTACTTATATCAAATATATGTGTATATAATTATCTATATGGATTGGGTGAATGTTTTGTTACATTTATCTGTCATTTTCAGGAAGTATGTGTGTGTGCATAAGTCTAGAAAGAGTACTTCCTTCATTCAAAACACTGCAATTTTGAGGCATCCATCCTTGAAATCAAATAGCAGATGAAGTTGATTACAAGGAACAACCACAGTCCAAAAATATGCCCTTGAGGGAAATATATACAAACCACCAGGACTGAGAACTGATTTACCCCGAAAACAATCCATTCATATAACCTAAGGAAAATCTACAGAGAAAGACTTTCTAGTATGCTGGAAGAACACCAAAGCCAGGGATACTGTAATAAACATAGCACTGATTGTCAGCAGGAATTATCATTTGGGTTGAGAAAATATATTCTAACCAGATAAACTGATGAACTTACACTTTCATCTATAAACATGAACATATGATCAAGAGTCACAAAATATCTCATTGTGGTTTTAATTTGCATCTCTAGTGGCTAGTGATGTTGAGCATCTTTTCAAATGTCTATGGGCCATCTGCATGTCCTCCTTTGAGAAGTGTCTATTCAGATCCTTTGCCCATTTTTTTGATTGCATTGCTTGTCTTCCTGGTGTTGAATCATATGAGTTTTTAATATATTTTGGAGATCAAACACTTGTCCCATGTATCATCGGCAAATATGTTCTTCCATACAGTCAGTACCCTTTTCATTTTAATGATGGTTCATTTAGCAATGCAGATGCTTTTTAATTTGATGTAGTCCCATTTGTTTATTTTTTCCTTTATTTCCCTTGCCCTAGGAGATTATTGGCAAAAAATATTGTTATGTGGGATATCTGAAATTTTCCTGCCTATGTTATCCCCTGGGACTTTTATGGCATCATGACTTATATTTAAGTCTTTTATCCATTTTGACTTTGTTCTGGTCTATGGTGTAAGTTGGTGTTCTAGTTTCATTTTTTTGCATGTACCAGTCCAGTGTTCTCAACACCATTTATTAAAGAGGCTCTCTTTACTGCATTGTATGTTCATGTCCCCTTTATCAATACTAATTGACCGTAGAGATTTGGGTTTATTTCTGGGTTCTCTATTCTCTTCCATTGATCTATGTGTTTGTTCTCATGCCAGAACCAGACTGTTTTGATTAGAGTGGCCTTGTAGTATAGTTCGATATCACCTCATACCTGTCAAAATGGCCATCATTAATAAATCAACAAACAACAAGTGCTGGTGAGGATGCAGAGGAAAGGAAATCTTAGTGCATTGTTGATGGAAATACAGACTGGTGAGGCCACTGTGGAAAACAGTATGGAGTTTCCTCAAAAAAACTAAAAATGGAAATGTCTTTTGACCCAGCGATTCTGCTGTTGAGAATATACCTTAAGAATCCAGAATCACTAATTCAAAAGAATGTATGCACCTCTATTGTTCATAGCAGCACAATTTACAACAGCCAAGTCCTGGAAACAGCCTAAGTGTCCATCAGTAAATGAATGGATCAAACAATTGTGCTACATTTACATAATGGAATACTACACAGCAGAAAGAAAGAAGGAACGCCTACCTTTTGCGACAGCATGAATGAAACTGGTGAATATTATGCTGAGTGAAATAAGAATGTCAGTAAAAGACACATATAATATGATCTCACCTATAAGAGAAATATAATTCATAAAATAAGCTAATGAACAAAAGAGAACCACTGGCATGGAAACATGGAACAGACTGAAAATGACAAGGTGGGGAGGGGTATCATGGTAGAAAGAACCAGCTGGAGGACCAGAATGGGCAGATGGACCAGTGATCCCACATTTGCATGTGGATAACCAGGAAGAGTAACTGGGGAGCAAGACAGACCATACAACCCAGGGGCCCAGTGCAGGGAAATAAGGCCTCAAAATCTCTGGTGGTAAACACATTTGGGGGCTGCAGCGGAGAGAGAAACTCCCAGCTTCACAGGAGAGTTCCCTGGAGAGACCCACAGGATCCTAGAATGAACACGAACCCACTGACCTGGTAATCAGCACCAGAAGGGCCCAATTTGCTTATGGGTAGTGGGGGAAGTGACTGAAAACCAGCTGAGAGCTGAGCAAGAGGCATTGTTCCCTCTTGGGCCCCTCCCCCACATATAATGCCACAATGCAGCTACATGGGTTGCTTCGCCATGGTGAATACCTAAGGCTCCGCCCCTTAAAATGTGACAGGTTAGGCTGAGATAAAAAGAATAAGGCCCAAATGAAAGTGATATAGGAAAAAGTCAGTTGTAGGCTCTCCCGTCCGCAAAATGTCGGTTAGTTTTGCAGGCTTTCTTCTCTTGCTGGCTGCAGGCTCAGCCACCCATAACCACAAGCCTCCACATCCCGCTTTTGTGAACAGCCTTTTGCCTAGCAACCAGCACATAAAGTCCCATGCTCTACAAGTCCCAAACAAAGTAGCCAGGTTAAACTTCCGCGTTAAGACCAAGCACCTTGTTCTTTGTCTCCCAAATAAGGTAGCTAACCTAACATCCGCTTTTGCTTCTATAGTAACCTGCTTCTGCCACGTAGACTAGGAAGAGACAAGGCTATAAAAGCAGACCCCAACCCAATCTCCGGACCCAGAATTTGGAGACTATCTCCTCTGGGTCCATGCATGTAAATAAAGAATCGCGTTCTGATATCTCTTGGTGTCTGGTCGCTTATTTTTCTGTAACAAAAGAACAGATCAAATCTCCGAAAACAGAACTAAACAATGAAGAGATAGCCAACCTATAAGATGCAGAGTTCAAAATACTGGTAATCAGGTTGCTCACAGAAATGGTATAGTATGGTCACAAAATGGAGGAAAAAGTGAAGGCTATGCAAAGTGGAATGAAGAGAAATGTACAGGGAACCAACAGTGATGGGAAGGAAATAGGGACTCAAATCAATGATTTGGAGCAACGATTTGGATCAATGTTTAGAAGAAATAAACATTCAACCAGAACAGAATGAAGAATGAAGAATTCAAAAATATGAGGAGAGGTTTAAGAACTTCTGGGACAATTTGAAATGTTCCAACATCCAAATTATAGGGGTGTCAGAAGAAGAAGAGGAAGAGAAAGAAATTGAAAAGATAGTGGAATAAAATAATGAAGAATAACTTCCCCAATCTGGAAAAAGTGATAGACTTCCAGGAAGTCCAGTAAGCTCAGAGAGTCCAAAAGAAGTTGGACCCAAAGAAGCACACACCAACGCACATATAATTAAATTACCCAAGAGTAAAGATGAGAGAATCTTAAAAACAACAAGACAAGAGGAGTCAGTTACCTACAAAGGAGTTCCATAAGACTATCAGCTGATTTTGCAAAAGAAACCTTACAGGCAAGAAGGAGCTGAAAAGAAGCATTCCAACTCATGAAAGGCAAGGACCTACATCCAAGATTACTCCATCCAGCAAAGCTATCATTTAGAATGGAAGGACAGATAAAGTGCTTCCCAGATAAGGTCAAGTTAAAGGAGTTCATCATCACCAAGCCCTTATTATATGAAATGTTAAAGGGACTTATCTAAGAAAAAGAAGATAAAAAATATGAACAGTAAAATGACAACAAATTCACAACTATCAACAACTGAACCTAAAACAAAAACAGAAACAAAAACAAACTAAGCAAACAACTAGAACAGGAACAGAATCACAGAAATGGAGATCACATGGAGGGTTACCACTGAGGAGGGAGAGGGAGAAGGAGGAGAATGGGGGAAAAGGTACAGGGAATAAGAAGCATAAATGATATGTACAAAATAGACAGGGGTATGTTAAGAATAGTATAGGAAATGGAGAAGCCAAAGAAGTTATATGTATGACCCATAGACAAGAACTAAGGGGGGGGGCTGTCAAATGCATGTGGGAGGGGCAGAGCAGGGCAGAGGGCAATAAAGTGTGTGTGGGGAGGAATGGGACAACTAATAGTATAATCAATAAAATAGATTTAAAAAATAAAAGTGCCAACCCCAAGAGTAAACAGAAGGAAACTTTGAAAGGAGTATAATTAATATCATAAAAGAGAAATTAATGATAAGAAACAGATTGCTGAGGAAAGTATAAGCAATTAGCTTTTTTTTACATTAATACTATATTTACTGAAAAAAACTTCACCTTAATAGATGAGATGACTAGTAGAATGAAAATACCGCAAACTGAATTATTAGACTACAACTCTGAGCCAAGGTATTCTTGCCAAAAACAGTTCTAATGACACAAAGAAGAAAAAGTTAAAAAAAAAGAAAGAAAAGAAAATAGTTCTAGGAGCCTGCATAGCCATCTAAAATGGAAACCAGAAAGAAAGAAGAAATAAAAAGTAGGAGTAGGTGTGAAAGACTGAAAAATCTAATAAGCTATTTTTGTGGATCTATCTATCTATCTATCTATCTATCTATCTATCTACCTATCTACCTATCTATCATCTATCTATCTATCTAATCTATCTATGATAGGCAGACAGACGTGAGCAAAGCAAGGGCCATAGGCCAGGTACAGAAGATCACCAGAGCGGAAAGCCCCAGTTGCTTAGCAATGGGCAACTGGAAAAATAAAAACCTTGACCCCAAGGTAATCTTTCCTCCCCTAGCATACTGTTGGTCATGCAGTTTAGACCCCCTGATTTTGCATATCACTGGTCACACGGTTTGGGGCCTCCCCTGACCTTTCCTTCCCTGATATGCCGTTGGTCATGTGGGTTAGAGCCCTTAGAGGGAAGACAAACAAGGGGGCTAGAGAATGACCCTCAAGCATTATGCCCCCAGGACGATGAGGTTCTGACCCAAATTAAATCCATCTAGGCCTCAGTTGTGTTTCAGATCTAGGCCCAGAAAAGCAGCAAAACCAGACAAGTGACTCTATTGCTGACCTGAAGACCAGCTGCATTGACTAATGACCACCTGCCCTAGTGCTGACCAATCACTGGAGACCAGGACCCTGATAGGACACACCTGGAAAGCTAATGAATATTCTACTGAGATATTTCCTTGGGACTTCCCCTAAAAGCTCCACTCTTTAAAGCCTGTATGGGTGAGGACCCAGCCTGCTCTCCCTCCCTGGGAGCACCCCTGTACCTCTCCCCTTCCTTTTCTCTTCCCCTGGGCAAGATGCCCTTATCTTCTTCTTTCCTAATCTCCAAGGACCCTTCTTTTTGCTCCTGTAAATTGTTGTCTGAGCCCATTTTTTTCTACAACTCACTTCTACCTCTATTACTTTCTAAATAAACTTTCTTTTATAGTTTGAGTCTTGGCTGTGAATTCTTTCTTAGCCAGAACTCAAGTACTGAAGTTGCTGAGCCAAAGTCCTGCTGGAACCCAACAGTCCAACACCCAACACTGGGGCCGTTCTCACCAATGCCAACATTTTGTATCATCCTCTTTCTTTTTTTTCTTTGTTATTCTTTCAGTTATAAATATTAGGTTAGTTTGGGTACTTAATTTATTTGAACAGCAATATATAGATAAGACTTTCTATCAGAATGCTTTGTGAGAAGATAATTGCATTGATTTTACTACTAGGAAATGGAAAACAAATTAGAGAATGTGAGCATGTCTCATCGCAAGTTTTCAATTTCCTGTTTCCTTAAATATTTGCTTTAAATTTATACTTGCCTCTTTCCTCCTGTTCTCTTTATCTATAATACTCTTGCCTTTGTCTATCTTTAAAATTTAGCTCAAATGTTGCTTTTACTCCAAGGTCTTCTTTAACTCCTTCAGTTGCTCTTAAATTTTTTCTCCTATTTGTTCCCATGGTGTGTTTACATACTATTTGGGTGCTCATCAAATTCAGCCTTATTGAAATAGTTAAAATATACTTAACATTGTTATGTTTCATTCACTGTTTTAAACACTTCTTATATGTAATCTATTTTGATCCTCCCAAGAATCTTGTAAAATAGGGGTTTAGATTTTATGTTGCAATATCTTTCAGATATTTTTTTCTTTTTATTCATCTAGGAAAACATAAATGTTTACTCCATCTAGTTGTACAACTAAAGTCCAGCCCTAAAGACACTCATCAAGTCTTTGTATATATTCTCATTGTCCACATGTGGCTGACAAATGTTCATCTTGGATCATCTTGAAGGTGTGCAGAAGGTTCTGGCTGCTAGAGCAATGCCAGGCAAGAAACTCCTTTTCTGTATTATTATTTCATTGTCCATGAAGCCTCTGTCATCAGTGATCCATACATGTTTCAACTTCCATTTTGTTGAGTCTCCTGGAGCTGTGCCTGGTCTGTGGACGAGCCCTGATGTCCCACCATGTCATAAAGAAACCCTTTTATATTAATGAGAAGATCCATGGTGTTAGGCATCTTCTTTTTCATAAGCATTGCATGGACTCTCCAGGTCTGTTTATAGACCTTTCGGTTATTTCTACCTTTTGGCTATTGTGAATAATATAGTTAGAAGCATTTGTGTACAAGTTTCTGTGTCAGTATACAAGATACAGGATGGGGCAAAAGCAGGTTTACAGTTGTTTGCGTGGAAAATAATATAATAATTAATACATACTTATACAAGAATAAATTGTTTCCCATACTCATAACTATAAACCTACTTTTGCTTACCCCTGTATGTTTTCATCTCTCTTGGATTATAACTAGGAGTGAAATTGCTTGGTCATATGATACACTATGGCTAATCATTTGGGGGATGGCTAGACTGTTTTTCAAAGTGGCTGTACCACTTCACATCCCAACCAGCAGTGTATGAGGGTTCTGATTTCTTCCCATGCTTTGCAAACACTTGTTTTCTGACTTTTCGATTCTGACACAAATGCTTCTAACTATATTATTCTAGCCATCCTAGTGGGTGTAAAATGGTATCTCATTGTGGTTTTAAGTTATATATTTTCTTGAAGATTAATGATATTGACTATCTTTTCAAATGCTTATTGGGCATTTATATATATATATTCTTAGACAAATGTGTATTCATTTCTATTGCCCAGTTTTAAAAATTGGGTTGTCTTTTTTTTTGAGTTGTAAAGGTTCTTTATATATTTCAAATACATATCTCTTATCATATATATGACATCTCCCATTCTCTGGGGTCTTTTCACTTGCTTGATGGTGTCATTTGAAGCACAGAGGTTTTTAATTTTGATAAAATTCAAGTCTCTTTCTTTCTTTGAGTTTTTGGTATTTATCTAAAATCCTTGCTAATCCAAGGTCATGAAGACTTACTCCTATGTTTTCTTTTAAGAGTTTTATAGTTTTTGCTTGTACATTTAGGTCTTTTGTTAATTTTGAGTTAATATTTGTATATAGTATGAGGTAAGGCTCCTACTTCATTCTTTGGTACAACTTAATTCTACCATTCACCCTGGTAAAATATTGAATAGAAGTGGCAAAAGCCCATACCTTTGTCTTATTCCTAATCTTACAGGGAAAATATCTACTCTTTCACAATTAAGTAAGCAGTGGGTTTTTCATAGACACCCTTTATTAAGTTAAGGACACTACCCTCTATTCCTAGTTTGTCAACTGTTCTGTAATAAAAGGGAGGTTAATTTTGCCAAGTGCTTTTTTTGTATATTTCAAGATGATCACGTGATATTCATTTTTTATTCTGTTGATACGCTGTATTGCATTAATTGATTTTCAGGTGTTAAACCAACACTGTGCCCCCGGGATAAATCCCACTTGGTCATATTATATAATTCTCTTTAAGGATTTTGACATTCGTATTCAGAAGAGATGTTGATCTACAGATTTTTTTATTGTGACACATTCTTCTAGTTTTGAATAGTTATTGATTTTATTTTACACATTACAGTGCAATACAGAGCATAGGATACTAACACTATAATAATAATAACTAGATATTATTGAACATTAAATTTGTGCAAGGAGCTCTAGTCATCATTTTTACAGATATTTTATCACACAACTCTCGCAAAAACTGTGTGAATTCAGTACTACTATTTTCTACCTTATTAAATCTAAAAAACTGAAAATAATACAAAACAAATACAAAATAACAAAATTTCAGTGCTTAGAAAGGTTAATAAAATTGCCCACAGCTACAAAGCGAGGTGTGAGTCAGGTATAGACGTAACCTCAGTGTGCTGGTCTTCAATGCCTATGCTTCTAATGTCTCATGAATAGATCATGATAAATAACTAGTTAACATTTATTTAATTAGATAAATAAATTTAATACTATGAATTATTCTTTACAATCTTTTTAATTTTCTGATTATGTTTTCTAGTATTTTTCTCTTAAGTTTTCTTATATTCACCCTTATTTGAGTTGGGTTTTGACTACATTAGAGTATATTTGTTTCATTATCCACAGTGACATATGTATTTTAATTTACTTTTAAACAAATTTATCTGCTGAGATGGACATCCCATGGTCAACTAAGGGCTTGAATTTTTTAAATAATAAGAGTTTAGATGCCATTTGCTGACAGAGGCTCCTCGCGTGTAATCTGTATACTGGTTAGAAGCTCACACTGAACTCTCAACTTCCTGCACTATACACAGCTTGTTTAAGTCCCTGAGTCAACCATATAGTGACATATTTAGAAGGAGTATGAGACCTGAGCAATTTCTCTGGTATGGAAGGTAACTGAATTACATAAATATAGTATTGGTAGTACCTGGGCATTGGCAAGGTAGAACCAAGCTACTTGTCCTCACCAAAGTGTTATATGTAAGAGGTGAACGTGAAATCACCCAGCCTTTGCTCTGTACAGGTGCATCATTAATTTTTTTTTTTTTGGTGAATTGATTGACTTTAAGGTCTCTGTGTTATGGTGGAAAGAACACTCTACCAGAGGAATGATATATCCTTAGTGAAACAAATAAAGTATGAAGAAATAATCATAGACAATTTAGTAAGAATGGGGTAAATGATAATATTAGGAAACTATTTTTAATTTGCTAGTTGTAAATAACTCATTAGTTATGATAAAGTTGCCATATTTTCTAGAATTTCATGCTAAATTATGTAGAAGTTATGAAATTGCATGTTTTAACACTAACTTAAATGAAAGAACACTGAAGCAAGTGAAACATTTGTCTATGTTTTTTATACTTCACGAAATTGTTTTGTTTAGTTCAGTGGATCAATAAAAAATGTTCAAAGACAGTCATGCTCTAAAAATCGTGGTTGTTTTAAAGGATAGAAAGTATGGATGGCAGACTACAGGCCTTAAGTGGAATCCCAATCTATTTTAAAGACTGAAGTTCCTGGATAGAAGGATATATATGTATGTGTGTGTGTATGTGTATACACACACAATATCTTAAATAAATATGAATATGCATTTTATTTACCCTATTCAATACTGAAATAATTTAAGTCACAACCATAAAAAGTCATAAACAAAGAGTTATATGAGAAATGCTGGAATGGATAAGGTCTGATTGGAGACTTAGAGACATTAAAGATAAAGACAGGTACTGTTTAAATAATTAGATATACAAACTTTTGTGTTACATTATCCCTGCTATGAAGTATTTAAATATCACTGGATGCCAAAATGTCTATATACACATTAGGCACACTGATCAACTAAAAGATAAGTTCAAAATTCTGATCCCTTCTGAGCTAGTTTTGGGTTCTTGGAAGCTGCGTTTCCACCTTGACTTTCACAGTTCAAAAGGCACTGCTTCAGTTTCATGTATCCCCTATTTCTAAGCCTGCTGGACCTTCTTAATGTGATCTGCTATGCCTAGTTTCTTCCCTTGTATCAAATGCCTATATTTAGCCTCCCCGACTATCCCTTTCAGATCTAAGTCTTACTTGAATGGTCTATCTTGATTTATCTGCTCTGGTTTTAGCCCTAGTCGCTGTCTCGTAGAACACTCTGGGTTTTAAGTTTCTGTAGTACAACATGAATCATTCTTATCCCAACCCAGCATCTGATTGACAAACCTCAAGCTTTCTTAGGTCCCAGAAGAAAGTTTGAACAAAAAGCTACATTATTTCACCTACAAATAGTCTTCTTAGATTTCTAGCAGAATTATAATTAAGTTGTTTAGTACCTTAGTAGCTTGAGTGTGTGCTCATAATGCACTTTGAAACAAATAATTCACAACCAAATCAATTGACATGGTATTAGTGGTCCCTGGTGTGTGTGTGTTTTCTTGCTAAATTTCACATGGGAAAAATCTTATGAAGACACAGGACAAATATAAAATGTCAGAATAATTCAGACAATAGTTTAGAAATTGAAGAAGGCATACTTTGTCAGAATCTTGTAAGAATTTCCAGGATAAAGTCAAAAGAGTAAGATTGAGATAAATAATTAATTTCCTTGAGGTGTACTTGTGTTCATAAAACAAAGCAGCCTCGACCAAGGGAAAATAAATCGAAAGACTCCTTTTCCTCTTTTGTTGCCTTTCTCTTACATCAGGCATTTATTCATCAAACACCTGGAATCATCCCTCTATTTCTTGAGTATTGTTTTGGAGGTGATGAGAGTTCTATTTTTTCACTTCCATCTTTTTCTGGGTTTTTTTTTTGGGTGGAAATGACAACTGTAAGCAAACAATAAGAAATAAGTATATATGATGTGATATATATATACACACAGAGAGAGACATACACATATATAACATATAGGATGGAGAATATATATAGGAAATAAAGATAATGATGGGGATTGGTAACTGGTAATCTTACCTGGAAAGTGAACTCTGAAAAATATATTCTTAACTTGGGAATAGCTTTTGGGAATATAGTTTTGCACTTTTGTATCAGATTGTCAACAAAAGCAACAGACAATGAAGAAAAGAGAATGTTATATTAATACAGGAGGGCAGATTATAATATTAATGCTCATTAAAAAGTGGAAGTTGGGCCCTGGCTGGTGTGGCTCAGTGGAGTGCGTGCCAGTCTGCGAATCAAAGGGTTGCTAGTCAGGGCACATGCCAGGGTTGCGGGCCAGGTCCCCAGTTGGGGGTGTACAAGAGGCAACCACACATTGATGTTTCCATTTCTCTCTTTCTCCTTCCTTTTCCCTCTCTAAAAATAAATAAATAAAATCTTTTTAAAAGAAAGTGGAAATTGAGACAGATATTAAGTGACTCAAGCTGTCTCCCAAATGACAATGAATGAACATTCCAGTGGGCAGTGACCGTAGCCTGTGGAGCATCACCAGGTATCCAGAAAACATGCTTCTGAAATGTATTTACTAAAGAAACCAGGAAAAACTCAATAAATCACTTAGTAATGTTCAAAAAAGGACAGAAGATAAGCCTCTTTAAAACAACATTAAAAACCATCATGGCAAAGATCAATATATTATGGATCAGGGAATGTAATAAGTGTTACATATATTGTCTCAATAAACAGAAATAATTGAAGAACAGTCTGAACTAGAGGTCAACTGCATGCTAATCTATTAAGAACAAAGGGAAACAATATACTAAAATGTTTTAGTAGCTGGAGCCTAAGCAAGGGGATTAAAGCTACAACATAAAAATTAAACTCCGCATTTGAAATAATAAAGATTAACAATATCATTGTGGAAAATTAAGAACTTGATGTGAAATAAACTCTTTTAGAATAAAGACAAATTTGGATAAAAACTGTAATGAATAGAATAAGCACAGGTAACTTTCAGGGTAAATACTGTGCTCTCTTCATGCTAAATTTTATGAGAATTTTTTCCTATTCTGATATTAAATTATTTCTGTAATTAAGAAGTACTGGTTTGATAGCTTCTTTTAAATATTTTCTCAGACCTCTTGGCCCTAATGTATAGTTTCCAAATTTTCCAGTTACATAAATCATTTTTAAATTAGGTTTTTATTTTTATTTCTCTTAACTACTAAGCTTATTTGCATATATAGTTTACACATAGCATGACATAGTATTAGAAACTGTAAAGTCCCTAAAGAGACTTTGGAGATAAAGTCTTTGCAGATAAAATCAAGTTAAGACCTTTAGGGTGTAACTTAATCCAATATAACTGGTGTCCTTTTGAGAAGCGTATAATTTGGACACAGAGAAACATGGGGAGAAAGCCATACGAAGAGGGTTACAGATATTGGAGTGACGCATCTATAAGCCAAGAGACACCAGGGATTGCCAGCTGTCAGCAGAAGCTAAGAGGTATGGAACAGACTCTCCCTCAGAGCCCACAGGAGGAACCAACCCTGAAGACACCTTGATTTTGCATTTCCAGCCTCTGAAAGCGTGAGACTATATTTCTGTTGTTTTAAGCCACCTGGTTTGTGGTACTTTATTATGCCAGCCCTGGAACAGTAATAATAACAGTAAGAATGATCAAAGTAGTAAAACAATATAATGTCAGGAGCACCTAATGGGTAACCACAGAAGTTCTGTTTAAGAAGGTGCTATTTAAGCAGAAACATGGGAAAGTGAGAGCAAGTCTTGTTCAAGTCTGAGAAAATGTGTACTTGATGTCAATTACTTTGACATTCATGTCACATAAGACTTTGTGCACAAAAATAACTTGAATCCACAAACTATATTTTAGAAAAAAAGATTTTCTCTAGACTTCTAGACTTGTAAATTCCAGGTGAGCTGAGAAGAGGAATTCTATTTGGCTTGTTTTTCTGTCTCGTGCAGCCCGTGAATTGGTGCGGCGGGTACTGTGTGTACCTGATGTCAATGATTACGTACGCAAAGGACTCTGTCAAAGTTACTAGGAGGGAACGCTGGCTCTGAAATTTCAAACCTACAATCACTTAACAGGAGACAAGAGAAATGTTTTTCATCTAATTCTTAGATTGGATTTTAGATATATTTTTATTTTTATTATTTTTAGGTTGTATATCTATTAGTATTAAATGTATTAAAATTTTTAAATTTTTTAATAGTTTTTATTCTTGTTTATTCTGTTACAGTTGTGCCAATTTTTTCCCCTTTGCCCTCTTCTTTCGAGCCCACCCCCTGCTGCCACGGTCCATCCCCACCCCGCTGTCCATGTCCAGGGGTCATTCACACATGTTCTCTGACGAGTCCCTTCCCCTTTTGTCAACCATCCCCCCCCACCTCCGGTAGCTGTCAGTCTGTTCCATGCTTCTAAGTCTCTGGTCCTATTTTGCTTGTTAGTTTCTTTTGTTCATTAGATTTCTCTTATAAGTGAGATAATATGGTATTTGTCTTTCACTGACTGACTTATTTCACTTAACACAATAGACATATTTTACTGTCTTTGAATTAAAGAGTTAAAATAGCTTTAGTTAGGATCTTAATTCATATTTTAGTCAAAATATTCTGTAAAAGCCATTTAAATAGACAACTACTGGGTTTGGAAAAGGCAGATGAAAGAAAGATTAAGGTATAAATGACACAATTTATTTCTAGGAATATTATATTTTCCCCATGTCCTTCCAGGTCTAGGAGGAAAAGCCCCTAAATCTGTCTCACGCTGAGGGGAACGATCCTGCTTGTGGGTAAGCGATGGGCAAGCGAGATCATCAGGTTAGACTGTTATCATTTCCTGGGGTCAACTCTGTCAGACACTGAGAGGAATTGAGGAGATTTTATAAATGTTTTCCTAATTTGAACAAAATTATGATGAAGTCGGCCAATCTCATGAAGGGCTGCGGACTCCTCAAAAGCAGGAAAAATAATTCATGTGCAATAATTAAAAAATTTTCTCATTTTATTATCAGGTAACTCATGTTATTACTGGTATAGTATGTGATGCAAAGGAAGCATAGTACCTTAGCAAGAACACGGTAATGTTACCAGGAGCTCAGTGAGTGCTAGTCCAGTCAGTTAAAGCAGGAGATTTGTAACTCTAACTGTCCCTTTGTTCCTGGCCCTGAGGCAACCAGCACAGCTGGATTTTAGAAAAATAAGCTTATCTCCTTATGAGATAGAGTTTTTAAAAATTTTTACTCATATGCAAAGAAAAAATGATTCCTAGAAATTAGTTCAACAACCTGTTGCAAGTGCTTACATTAAAACAACCAATTAAACACAATCACTTTCTGGTTAAATGGTTAAGAGTTTTCTGCAACACAAACTGTTTTTGCATAAGTTTTTAGTGTCAATTTCTATTTTAACTTTTAATTGAAAGCCCAGAAATAAACCCACATGTATATGGACGAGTAATTTTTGACAAAGGAGTCAAAAACTTTTCTCCTAATGGAGAAAACAGAGCCTCTTCAATAAATGGTGCTGGAAAAATTGGAAAAATAATGAAACTAGACTGTTCTTTGTCCCCATACACAAAAATTAACTCAAAAACAAAGACCTAAATATAGAACCTGAAACAATAAATTACATAGAAAAAACATAGATACTTAACTTATGGACCTTGGTTGTAGAGAGGATTTTATGAATATGATCTCAGGCAAGGGAAGTAAATCCAAAAATAAATGAATGAGACTATATCAAATTAAAAAGCTTCTGCACAGTAAAAGAAACTACCAACAAAACAGAAAGGCAAGCAGACAAATAGGAGAAGATATTTGCAAACCGTAATTCTGACAAGGGCTTAATGTCCAAAATACACTCATTTAAAGTCGAATACTTTTACTGTTATAACTTCAACTTTGATTTTCATTGGTAGGAGTCTCCTAGAAAAATGAGTTAATTGAGGGGCTTGAACTAACTATTCACTAATTATTGCTATTACTATATTGTAGTGATGCTTTCCTGATGGAATTTCAGTTCTGTGATAGTCTGTAAATTGGTGCTTAAGAACCACCCTTCTGATACTCAGCTCCATGAGTCATCAACTGTCTTTGAATTGGGTCGAGGAAGCGAAAGTGTGCCAATTACAGGCCAAACCTTAAAATTACTTGGCGGCTTTTACTTTTACATCCTTGGATCCTTGACACTCTTCCTTCTGTCTTGCTAGAGAGACCAAGTGAGGCAGAAAAGGCTTTAAATATACATGGAGAGAAGGAAAAGCCCAGCTGCCCCAGCATCTCACCTGAGTCCAGTCCCCCGCTGACCCATTAGCTGTATGTATCCATATGAGTGACTACTGGCTAGAACAATAAGAGAATTGCCCAGCTAGGCGCTGATAGTCAAATCATGAACAAATAGAACAGTCGTTTGGATTCAGATGTTGGTGTGAATTGTTATGCAGCAGTAGCAATCAAAAGAGTTACAATGTGGTATTTGAATTCAAACACAAACATAATGTTAGAATTGCAAAATCATGGGTGGTCTTTAGGTATAGCAAGAATGAACTAGTGAGCTACTATGGATTTGCAGTCTGGCTGATGAAGACCTTCCTATTCTTTTACCAGAGTAACGGCCTCACTCATTTAAGCCCATCTAAGAGAGGACCCTCTGCCTAGTTGTCTGGGGCAACCTGATGGGACATAACATGTCACATAATGCCATGTACCACTGTTTTAGCCACTGGTACCCATGAAAGAATGGCTGTTCTTTCAGTAGTTACAGCAGATTCATAGGGATCTTTAGGCTCACCACATAGCATTCCTGGGGTGATGAGGACCACTCTCTCTTAGCAAAGGATCCTGCCTTTATTCCCCACTGGGTTTGGGGTAAAGATGTATTAAAATCTCATACATCCAATATCTTTGGTGAGTACTTGTTTTCTCTCTGTGGGGGCTGACTCAGAAGGAAGATATTAAATAAAATTTACCTTGTTCACTTCAGATATAAGAAAAGTGTACCTAATTAGACTATAATAGAAGTTACACAAAGGAGTTCCAAAGCATGGGCTTCCTCACCTATTGAAAATATGCAATATTATTGAAGAAAAACAAAATAACCTGAAATCATCTAGATTTATAGTAGGCAGTGTGCTTTACCCTGAGTCTCTCTATAATTGCCTAGGCTGTGATTAAGATAAAAGTACTTAACTCAACAAAAAATAGTGAACTGGTAGGTAGCAAAGTAGTTAATACACACACAATAAGAGTAAATAGATTTTTCCTTAAAATGTGTGTGTGTACTTTAATAGAGATACAAAGAAAGTAAGCTTGTCTTTCTTCTTTTTTAGAGGTCTCTGAATAGTAATGCAAAGCTCATAATTTTTACAGTAGCATTTAGAAAATAGTCATATAAAAATCCAGTGAAAACCTGTGGAACTAATAAACAGTTCAAAAAGAAAAGTTTGGTTACAGAGTTAACATTTAGAAAACACGCAAACAAATAAATGACATTTTGGAAAAGTTTCCTTCAAGGTCATTTTCAGATTTGCTTTATGGAATAAAGTGTGTACATAAGGAATAATTTGGCAAATGCCTGGACTGTGCAGAGTGAAATTTGTCTTGATTCAAAAGAAAAAAGGTAAGGGGAAAGAGACAATTCATTTTTAAATTAAGCTCAAAATGGCCATTTATTTGTCTAGGTCCCTATATTTATAATGTCACTTTCCAAAGAGCTTGATACTAAATAGATAACTGAGTGAATGAATGAATGAATGAATAGTAGGCATGCGGGTTAGGGAGGGGCATAATATTATCTTAGGAAAAATAAGATACGCAGTGTGTACATAGGTAGCACCTGCCCTCCACAGGTCCACTGGTGGGAATGGTGCTCAAATGTGACCTATCAAACACTTGGAAGAATCTGCTCTTTCTTTTAAAGTGTGTTTAATGGTATGGATAAATTGGGAACAGGCATCTCTTTAGGCCACAGTGCAATGATATGGAAAGCTAGATCAGTGTAAAATTTATTCTCTAGGAAGGTTTGTACCTTGATACAGAAGTAAATTGTTATTGTCTGTCAAGGACAGACAGAATGCATCACGGCTGAGGGTAAACACTGAGGTGGAGTCTGTATATCATCATTCCCAATGCTGGCTTCTTTAGCAGATATCATTTGATGATAAACACAGTCAATAATTTAAAGCACAAACCATGTATATTGTGATCGCACATGCCAGGACTTCTATTATTTATACAATTAAAACATTTATTGAGGCTTATTTTGCTAGATACTGTTCTACAAATTGAAAATGAAACTTTAGAATTGGAAGGAGAGATTTATTCTTAGTGACTATTAATGGAATTCAAGCCATTAGCCAGGGTTAAAATTTATAGCATGATTCTTGGTTCAGATTTTTCCCCTTCAGAATAGTAGACATCTTTTTCTAGTTGCTTCTTTAAGTTGGTGATGCAGTAAAGAAAATACAGATAAATCTGATTTGTGTTCTCTTGTAGATAACCAATGTTTTGCTGCATGCATGCTGCATTTTTTCCCCCTTCTGTTTCAAATATTCTTACAAAAAACAAGAGACAACAGTGGTTCAGAGATCCTTTCAGCTCATCAAATGACACGAGTAATTTGACCTCTAAAGAAATTAAAGAAAACACCAATATTTCCTCTAATGGTAATTTAAAAGCATTTTAATATATTGCTTCTCTGTAATAGCATCTTGAGCTTCTTTCTTCAGCAATTTTCTCACTATGGCTTATAAAGCAGTGTTTAAATGTTGCTATTTATATCCACATACTCGCATCTTTCGGAGTTTCAAAATGTATAATGATGCCAAAACAGAACAGATAAATTGCCTGCATGTTAAATCTGATATAGAATGTCAGCTCCCTTCAGTTCAGCACAATTTCCTAAAATTGATAAGACTGTATGCAATGTTCTTGCTACATTCACCGAGACAGGTAGGTCATTTTCTCCTGTTGGTAAATAATTTAAAGCATTACCTTGATTATCAGACAGCGTATATATAGTATAAAGTTGAGGGAAGGGCTAGGGTTGTGTTTTTTAGAAAAGAAAATATGAGACATGGCCAGCTGGTTTGTATTATGTTCTTGGATTCTCTAGGGGGACATTTTCGGTCTGCCATTGGAGTATTTCTTCACAAAAATTTGAAAACGATTTTAGTTAAGATCAGCGGACAGTCATCATAATGAATTTGGTAGTCATTTTTTATTGAACTCACCTCCATTTATCAATTTCTCTTCTTTCCTTGAACTTTTGGTCCCCTTGCCTTTCAGTGTTTTTTTTCCTCACAAGGGAAGAATTTAACTCACAGGTGATTTGCTAGTGGGTCAGTGAATGAAGGCCAGCCATACTTCCTTTTTGCAATCACCTGGCATTTCACAGGTTCTGTGAACAGGCCCAGGTATAGAAGGCCTGACTGCACCGCTGAATGAATGTTTCCGACTCTGGAATTCAACTTTTGCTACTGAGGTGGAATTGTTCTCCAAACTGCCAGATGGTATTTGATTATATAGATCATAAAGAATAATTGGTAAGTAATCATGCACCTAATGCCTTTTTTACCCTTATTTTGCACAGGACACAAAGATTGGTGCTTCCATCGTAATGTACAAATTAGAAGCACTAAGGCAGAGGAAATGCCCTTTTCCTGCTTTGAATTAAAATGAAGATTTGAGGAGAAATGCAGGAATGTTCTTAGAGTTCATTTACATTTTTCTAAAGAAATTATGTTCCCACTGTAGAATGTTTCAAAGTCAATTGATACTCTCTGGATTAATAAAAATGGAAGATTCAGAGGGTGAAAAAGCAGCAAAGGCCTCATTCATTTCCTTCTTATTTATTTCTCTTAAACTGATATTTGGTATTCCAATCTTCCTCAAACAGCTAATGAGGAAGGCAGACATGCAAACAAATAGGTTCAATGAATGACAGAGATTTGTCCAAGGCTCAGTGCACCTTATGTTAGGGTGGTTAAGTCTACCTAGACCTGAGACTGAAATCAAGGGTCCTAATTTAATGTATAATTGTGATTTAATATGTAACTCCAGCATCCTACTCAGTTTCTTCAGAGCCTGCCCTGTGAGCATTAGCCTTTTCCCTTACTAGTCATTATCCCCTTGAGGCAGCAAGAATCAATAACCTATACCTTGACTAAGGGTCACAAGGTATGGGCTCCATTAAATTAAAGATAACTTCATGGCCTAAGCTGTGTTTCAGCAATTCAGCCCTAAAGAAGAACAATGCCTGGCCACATCCTCATGAAACCAGACTGAAGAATGGCCAAAAGCTGATCTCAGACCTGAGACAATGGTTAACTACCCTTACCTCACTCTTGACCAATCAACAAAATCCATGACCCCTGACTTCTTATTCAGGATGACTCTTGATTTTTGCTCTATGGAGCTTGTTATCTGTAACCCATTGGGTAGTGGGGTTTTGGGAGAACTAGCTTATTTACTCTCTAGATTGGCGCCAGTCCTAATAGACTAATTCTTTTCTCCACTGAAAACTCTTACTTACACATCTCTTATGGTTTGTGCACATAGGTGGATGGACTTTTGTTCAGCTCAGTAACAAGGCCAGACTTTACATAGGGCGGTTCTACCCAGTACAACTGTCTACAATGATAGAAAGATTCTTTATCTGCTTTGTCCAGTCAGGTAGCTACATATGACCATGGAGCACTTAAAATGTGCTGTTATGACAGAGAAACTGAATTTTAAATTTCATTTGATTTTAATTAAGAAGCTACATATGGCTAGTTGCTACCATCTTGAATAGTGCAGTGATGGAAGGTTCTATAACAGTTTCGTTCTTTTCATCGTTTTTCTCATTTCTTATGCTTTTACTCTGTGAGTGTGTCTGAGGCTTGGATGGAGTTCTCAAATAAAAGGAAAAATCTTCACTCATTTAAAAGCCTCTCTTCTGTTTTACTTGAAGAAGAAAGAGGTTTGACGACTAATGATTATGTTGAACCTCACTTCATTTAAAGTGGCTCAAATTCCAGACACTTGGATTTGCTTTCTGTTTAGTTTAGCCAGGCCATTGGATGAAGGATAATTTTAAGATTCATTATTTCCCATAGCTCCATCCCTTTCAAATTTCTGTGGGGTAACAAATTCGATAAAAGTTTAGATAATCGAAGGTGGTTATAATCTAAAAAGATGAAATTCATAACTACTGAAAGTTGGATATTACTTATGACTCTTCTTATAATCCAGTATCAAAAGTTCAATGCTATTTGTTCAATGCTTATGAAATTAAAAACTTTTTCTCTAGGTTTATTGGACTTTTGCATTCTTTGTGACAATTTTCTCAAGTTTTGTTTTAATAAATATTATTTAAATTGTAAGAACCTTAAAATTGTAAGATTTATAATCCTTTGTCTCATATATTGCAAATACGTTTATAGTTTGTGCTTACATTTTGTCAGTGGTGCATTTTTGGTGATAAAATTAAAAAAAATATTCTTTATTGAATTTTTTTTCCATTACCATTTAGTCCTCTTCTACCCTCTCCCCCCAGCAGACATCACTGTTGTCCACGCCCATGAGTCCCTTTTCCCTTCTGCTTCCAGGGGTGTCCAGGCTGTGGCTTGTGGGCCGCATGTGGCCCAGCATGGCTATGAATGACGTCCAACACAAAATCATAAATTTACTTAAAACATTATGAGATTTTTTTTTTTTGATTACGTGTCACAATGTATTTAATGCATGGCCCAAGACAACTCTTCTTCCGGTGTGGCCCAGAGATGCCAAAAGTGTTGGACACCCCTGGGCCTTAATCCTCCCCTCTCCCTCTGCCCCAATAGCTGTCATTTAAAAATTTACTAAATTTACTGAGTGTTGGTCTATTTATCTTGGTTTTTGTTTTATTTTTTTCTGCTCTGACGTCATGCCTAGACCACTAAGATTAGATTGATTTTCAATAATGTTTTCTCTCAGAAATAGTTTCATTTTTTATATTTAAAGATTTAATTTTCTAGCACTATTATGTATGATGTGCAGTGTGAATCTAAAGTTACTTTTCTCTCCAAATGGCTAGCCATTTGTCGCTAAAGCATTCATTAAAACATCTGTCATTTTCTCCAATCTGATAGAAAATGTCACCTTTGTCATAAGCTAAGTTTATTATACTCTCAAGTAGTTTCTGTATTTTCTATCTTATTTCATTGACTGCCTTTTTTTTCTCCTGCACAAGACACCACCATGTATTCTTTACTTTATCTTTCTCTAAATTTCAATGTCAAGAGTGGGATGGTGTCGTTTCTATCACACCTCTTTAAGACAAGTGGTTCATACTGACTTCTGTCTTTCCAATGTCATTTTTCTCCCCTTTCCTCACACATATTTAAATGTTCTTTTGACATCATACGAATTTTATGTTCTATTTTTTAAAGATTGTATTTATTTATTTTTAGGAAGAAGGGAAGGCAGAGAGAGAGGGAGAGAAGCATCAATGTGAGATTGCATCTCGAGTGCCCCCTACTGAGGACCTGGCCCACAACCCAGGCATGTGCCCTGACTGGGAATCGAACCAGTGACCCTTTCGTTCACAGGCCGGTGCTCAATCCACTGAGCCGCACCAGCCAGGGCTGAATTTTAAATTCTTTTAAAAATATATTTTATAGTATATATCTTCCTTTCAAGATTAATTTTGGCATTAGATTTAATTACCAGATTGAGGAAAACTCTTTGCTTATTTGTGTGTGTATGTGCGTACACATACATGCGCACATATACCTCCCACTTCTATGTCTCACTGCTTGCCACAAGTCCTTCTTAACCATGGATCCTCCATGCTTGTATTTTTACTTATTTTCCTGTTCATTTCTCCCTTTGTTTATTTTTAAATGTATAAGGACTGAATATATTTTTAATATTTTCTTGACTAAAAGAATTGTTCTATTGGCTTGCCAGGTAAAGTGCAGCTTGGTTTCATTTAATATTCTTGATTCACAGTTTGTTTCTTCAAAATTGGAGATATTTTTCCATATATGTCTCACATTTAGTGATGCAGTAGAGAATGTAGAAGTAAATATGATTTGTGTACTTTTATAGATAGAATTGTTTACTCTCTTCTTGCTTTTCTCTGTAGTTCAAGTATTATTTCAGCATTTCCCTGTATCTGGTTCTTTCCCAAAAAATCAGTTTACCCTGGGATGTGAAAAATCTTTACATTTTTTAATTGGTAATTCTTTTGATTGAGAACTTTTTTTATTTTTATTTTCGGTTATTCCTTTCTTGCATCCTAATAATATCTAATCACTCTTATTATGGTTTTTCTATTGTTTTCTTTCCTTTATTATATTATTTAACATAATTCTTCATTTGAGCTAATTAGTTAGAAAAGTGTCTGCCACAACCCCAACCATGGAAAGGTAGAATAAAGTAGCATAAGTGCATGTCCATCCCTGAAAAGGCCTGGAGGCTCTGCCTCTTTGTCAATTGCTCAATCTCCTCATCATATGACAAAACATGGGAGCATCACTCAATAAAAACTTAGGAATGTCACAACATAAATTCTATTTGGAACTCTAATGAAGGAAGAGCATTTAATCAATGGTTTCTTTTAGATTGTATAATCATGTGCCTTTTAGAATTGTTACTAATATCAGCAAAGAAAATACTCTTACAGCTTACATTATTAGAGTTCACAGTATTCTTTTACACAATTTAATTTGTTTCATCATCACTATAATTATAATGGAAGAAATCTATATAGAGAAGTGCTTACTATCCTGATGTAGTTTGGGGTTCATATACAAATTCTATATTGATAATGTTAAACACTATTACATAATTTTTTAAGTTCATACAATATATTAATAATGTATGTAAACAGTTACAGGTTGGTAACCAGATATTGAAAAACAAAACAAACTTTGATTTGTTGCATTTGCTAATTTCCTTAGTTTATATACTCACACTATGGCTGATTTCAAGCCACTAACAGTTTAACAACTGGTTAGTGCAATTAATGAATATTTTAACATTGGCTCTTCTAAGGTGGTATTGAAATGGCTCCTGCACACCACTGTATGTAGGTACATATTAGGGGCAGTACTATTCATAATAAATAGCATTACTGGAGCATGTATTGTGTGCTAAATACTATGCTAAGGGCTTTATAAACTTATCACAAAAACCCTATGAGGGAGGATTTCGGATGGGGACCTGTAGTTTAATAGTAACTAAGTAACTGACTACAAGTCATACAACAAAGTATATATCAGTATAAGAGCAGATTTGAATCTACTGTTAAGAAAATATTGACCAATTATTATATAGTTTTTCTATATTAAAAGCTATATGCTGGCCCTGGCTGGTGTAGCTCAGTAGATTGAGCGCAGACTGGGAACCAAAGGGTCCCGGTTCGATTCCCAGTCAGGGCACATGCCTGGGTTGTGGGCCAGGTCCCCAGTGAGGGCCATGTGAGAGGCAACCATACATTGCTGTTTCTCCCTCTCTTTCTCCCTCCCTTCTCCTCTCTCTAAAAGTAAATAAATAAAATCTTAAAAAAAAAAAAAGCTATATGCTGGATAGAAATGTTAGAGTCAAATTGTGGGGAGGGAGTCTGTTTATAAGAAAGACAAAGAAAGAAAGAGAGAGAGAGGGAGAGAAACCCACCCCCCAAATCCCAAATATAGAAATTCATGAGCTTAGTCAGCTACATAGAATTTCAAGATTATGGTCAGAGTATTTGTAACTTGTCCAAGGATAAACCTATCCCATTTGTGATTAGAAAAAGTGAAGCAACAAAGGCAATAACCCTTTAAGGCAGCAAAACTCCTGGGCCAAGCAGGAGGGTGAAGCTCTTGGGTAACAGAGTTGCCTGCTTACAACAGGAGTCTGTTTGTAGATTTCTGATTATTACAGAGATACTCACTGAGCTATTGAGCTCTGACCTTGATATTTGTTTCCTCCCCTGAATAAAGAGTTATGGATGCTTATATAGGATAAAATAAACCTTTCTCCAAGCTATCTCATTCACCCGTTTCTGTAATAAAGACTCTCAAACCTGTAGAGTTTTGCTGGTGAGAATTCCCAGACGTAAGGCAGGGGATGATGTTAGCAGTAGCATAAACCATAATTCTTATTTTGACATCTGCATTCCAATTCCCACTGCACAATTTCTGCTTTAAGAGCCTGATGTCAAGCATGTTTAATGCGATCAGCTCATGCAGGTTAGGGAGGAAATTAGAGATCTTAGCAAGGGGCTGAGAGCTATAAGTCTTCATTAGTGACTCAGACCTACCCTGGGGTTACAACAATCTGTTATAAAAGTCCATGAGTTGCCAGCTCGATCATCCTCTTCTTTTCTGAGGAGGCAAATAAAGTTCAGAGAAGTTAAATAACTTTTACAAGGTCACAGAGTAAGAAAATGTCAAAGTGGGCAAAAATCCATGGTCTTTAACTTCAAATCACATACTTTATCCACAATATATTATTCTGGTTAATGGGAAGCCATAAAGATTCAGTATAGGATACTACAATGAAAATTATTACATAATTGATTGCTGGGGTACTTTTTAATCTCATCAATATGGGGGGAGGGGTGGAGAGAAACAGTCTGAGAGCTTAGATGTGTGATTTAATGAGATTTTGTGTTAGCTAATGTGCTTTTCTCCAGTATATTACTTATTTATATATTTATTCAACAAACACCACTGTGTGATGGATTCTCTGTCAGGAGCTAATGAATCAAGAACAAGAACTCAACATTTTGGACAAAGATACCTTCAACCACCACAGTAAAACACAGTACATTGTAAAAAAGATAAATCTACAAAATGAGTGTGTGGAGGAAGTAACTAGCTCCGCCTTGAGGACATGCAAAAGGGTCCATGGAAGTGGTGGCATTAGGGATGGAACTTAGAAGATAGAAGGCATCCTTAGATGGGAAGAGACAGAGTTCGAGAACGGTTTGAATGGGCAAGAATGGATCCATGGCTGGAGGGAAGAACTCCTCTGGGGACGAGCAGGGTGGGGAGCTGGGCTGGTTTTGAAGAAGCTTTTGTATCACAGTAGGGAGTCTGACCTAAATTCGTAAGCAATCAGACATTAGAGGGGGATGGAATCATCCCATTTTTTTTTTCCATAGGTGCTCCAATGTTTCTTCTACTATATATTAACAAACCATATATCTTATATCTTAAACCATATTTTGTACCGTTTCCCCAAGTTGAGTCTATGGGAATGGTGTCATTGTTTTGGAATACCCTTCCTCTACCTTTTTTTCCATCTCATTTAATTTTGACTAGAATTAAATCATGGACTAGCACGGGCTAGAATAGAGAAACGTTTTGAGCAGAAAACCTAATGTATTATATGCTTCTGCAATGTTTCTAGAGAGAACTGAGGTTGGCTCAAATACAGCACCAATGACAGGGATGTTGAAATGGAGAGCAAGCAGTAGCAAGACGTTTTCAGACTGGGCAGGACTTACTGATCAACTATATATGGACTTTGAGAATGTGGAGTGTTGAAGAGAGATACAAACAGCTTATAAAGTTGGGCAACCCTAAGTATTTGTAATAAAAAAGATGGTACAAATTAAAATTTGTATTCTCATCTTAAGACTTGAGGCAAAGATGCAGTGCAGAAAAATACCATTTTTACTGTTTAGACTCCTAGAAGTCACACATTTTATTGCATGGCTGTCTCCCTTTATAAGGTACTTTATCTGTCTATAAATTACATTCCACAGTTCACTTTATTAATATTTATAATTTGAAGTTAAATGATCAAATTGCATGTTTACGTGCCCTCTAATTGAGCAGCAAGTGGATCCAATATATAATTAACTTAATGGATTTGGCTATTAAGTGAGTCTACCATTAGTTAAAGAACAAAGGAAAGATCAATTACTTGGTACTGTGAGGATTTTTACTATGATTATGTGAGACCCACTGAACTCTTAGGCCAGGTTTCCTATAGAAAAATAGCTATAAAACTGGAAAAATAAATAACTATGCTGTATTAATGATCTATGGAAAAATAGAGGAAGCAGAATTTTTTTACCTCATTATTTGGACTACATTTTCCAGAAAATGAAACATTTTTGCCTTAATCTTGGGTCCACATTGTCTGCCCTGAAAGTCAGCATTTTTAAACACTTGGTATCAGTGAGAAAGACTGACTGACAGATATCGTGTGGCAACTTTTGTCAACCAGAGGCTTTGGATGGTTTTTATTCCTCAATTAAGCCAGATCCAGGATGTTCTTTCTGCATTTAGTGGAAAGAACACTGGCTAAGAAGCAGAATATCCAGGTTGTAATAATAGCTCCATTGCTAATTAGCCTAAGAACTGTGTCAAGGTAAAAGCTGTCTAAGTCTTAATTACCTCATGTATAAATTACAAATAACGATGCCTGCCTTACAACTAAATACAGATACTGCATGCCAAAGTCATCACACATAAAAAGTGTGTGGAATTCTAAAACAATGCAACTATGAAGCTGTTATAACCAGAAAAGTGAGCTAGAAGCTCAGTACATGACAACTATTGAGAGAAGTAATTACAGTATGTTCTATTTCTACACTTTTTTTTTAAATTAGTCTGGCGTCTGCCATTGAGTCGACATAGTTTCAAACTCAGACTGGAAAATATGTAGACTAAATGTCTGTTCTCTTCCGATCCTTCTAGACCAAAGATTCCATCTTTTAGATCCCTTGTATTTTCTAAGGAATGTAACTATCAGAGCTCTTTAGTTTATGTTCTCATTATTATAACCGAGTTTAACATGAAAAAAATGTATTAGTTAATTATTGAACACTTTCTCTGTGCTAGGTCCTATGTGTTTTAGTATGATTTGTTTTTCTTTATAGCCCAAGTATTGTTGCAAATTATTTACTCTTCACATTCTGCCTCTATAGGTGGAGTTTATTTCTCTGTTTCTGACCTGAGTTTTGGTCCTGTGATTGGTTTTGACCAGTAGAATATCAGCAGGAATAATGTGACCAAAAGCTTGAAAAGTTCTGTGTTACTGAACTTGTTCTCTTGCATGTCTGTTACAAACGGAAAGACCACCATGCCTGCTGGGCCCAGGGGGAGGGTAATAGATACGTAGAACAGAGGTATCCCAAATGAGCTCCCTAGCTGAGCCTCACTGGATCAGTCATCTCCCCAGCTGATCACAGAAATGGAGCTAAGGAAATGTTTGTTATATTATACCATAGAGATTTTGTGGTTGTGTGTTACACATCATTATTTTATTAGTGTTGACTGATACAGTAACACATTTAACAGTGGAGGACATTGGGACAGAGACTGATTAAGTAATTTGCACAGAATCATACTGCTAAAGAGGAGCAGAGATGGACTCTGAACATAAGTAATTCAACCCTTGTACCATAAAGACCAGGAAATTGGTGCATAATATTTGGATGCCATCCTTCTTACTGGATGTATGTAAACTCAAATACTACAACAGATATGTTTATGCGTTTTATTTATTTCTCTGTTTAAACTCTTGTACTGATAAAAGAACTTTAAAAAGGATGTTGATAACAAAGACTGATATCATAGCATTAATAGAAAGGTGAAATTTAAACATATTTTAATATGTAATTAGTATATAGCTTATTAATATAATTATTAAATACTATATTATTTTATAGTGAATATTCTCTATTTTTGTCTTTAGTATTTCTACTCCTATTCTATTGAATCATTGTATTCTCTCAATCTATTGAGAGTGACAAGCTCCTGAAATTTTTTTCTGGATTCTAATAGTAGATGATTTCTCAGAGGTATTTGTTCTTTAGAGTCTTTGGATGAAGTTTACTTCAATTACTGTTTTATTTTATTTCTATAAAGTCATCATTTCTTTGTGTGTTTTTTTTTTAAGATTTTATTTATTTATTTTTTAGAAGGAAAGGGAGGGAGAAAGAGAAGGAAAGAAACATCAATGTGTGGTTGCCTCTCACATGGCCCTCACTGAGGACCTGGCCCACAACCCAGGCATGTGCCCTGACTGGGAATTGAACCGGTGACCCTTTGGTTCACAGCCCATGCTCAACCCACTGAGCTGCACCAGCCAGGGCTCATTATTTCTTTTGTTGTGCTCTTTATAATCTTTGAACCAGGCAATAACTATACAGAGTCAGAGCCTGGAGATTGTCCTGGGATACCCTCTAATGTCTACTTGGGTAAAGGCTGAGTCTGTTTCTCTGATCTAAGGCAGAAGATCTAATAGAGAACAACAACAACAAATATATATATATACATATATATATATATATTTTTTTTTTTCCCCTGGTTCTCTTATTGCCATAATTTGCTAGAATTCTATCCCAAAGGAGATTCTATATACTGTTTCTGTTTCTGCTCTGGAGAAGTGAGTGTATTTTTGTTTCTGAAAGTCTTTAGAAAAATGTCAGCTCTCAAAAATAAATGCCATTTTAGTATTCTACTAATCTTTCTTTCACTGTGACTACCTTTCTTGTCTTCCATGATTAATAAGTAATTGTTTTAAATCTTAATTTAGAAATCTCACAATAGGTTGTAAGTGCAAAACTACCATTGTTAGCTTACCTCACTTGGTGCAGACACCGGCCTGCAGTGTCCGCAGCATCATGGTTGAGACACGAGACAAATTCACACGGACTACTGAGTCCTGTGGAGGAAAAGGGAATGTGTGGCCACTCTCTCGAGAGGAGAGCGTGCTAACACTTGCCTTGACAGGCTTTGATTGCTTTTCTGGGTACATTACAGGGAAGATGGTTCTCATTTACTCTGCACAGGTTCACTGTAGGTGATTACCTTTTACAGATAACAAAGGAAAGGATGTTGCTAATTACTTCAAAGAGAAGGATGTTACAGATCCAGGGGAAAAGTGGTTGAACTGGTTACACTGGTCCTTGGAAGATTTAGCATGGACTTTAGGAAGTTACTTTAGAGATATGCAACAAACATTTGTTGCCTCAATCCAGGGTGAGGGAGTTTTAGCAAAAACAAGTCTCATAGCAGCCTAGGTACAATGCAGGCCTGATTTCCCACGGGAGAACCCATCCATGGACGTGGGCCTTGTGTTGCTCTTCACTGTCGGAGTGGTAGGTGGGTCCACGCCACGCAGAACAGTCTCCCATACTCACTTTTATTTATTTATTTATTTATTTATTTATTTATTTATTTATTTATTTATTTATAGAGAGAGGGGAAGGGAGGGGGAAAGAGAGGGAGAGAAACACTAATGTACAAAAGAAACATCAATCAAAAGGCAACCAAGGCATGTGTCCTGACCAGGAATTGAAATGGCAACCTTCCAGTTTGCAGGACAATGCCCAACCCACTGACCTTAACTGGACTCACTTTAATTGCTTTGGTAGTTTTAGAGGCCAAAAACTTCAGGAATTAGTAGGTCACCTTCATTTTGTAGATGAGAAAGACATAATAGCTTGCTTTAACCCAAACAAGTTAGTATTAAAGCAAGTACTAAAGTCTGGGCATCTAAGGACAGTACAACTTGCTTCTAACTTTATCATATGATTTTAGGTTGGACAATTAAATTATACTGGGAGCTAATTCTACTCAGAGGCTTAAAGATAATTATGAAAAACAAGGAGTTTGAGATATAGGAGGGAAACTCAAGTGATGGGCACATATCACATGTACACACTGTGAAGGCATGCTACACATGAACTCATCTGGTAGTAACAATCATCCTGTAGAACGTAATATGATTCCCAATTGGAAGGCAGGAATAATATTTCACTGAGGGGTTCAGTCACTTGTTCAAAGTCATACAACCAGTAAATTAAGGTGTGAATCTTAATCCAAATTTGAGAGATACGTTGTACTTCACTTCCCATTTTTAGACATTAGTTACTTTCTCAAATTACTTGCAATCCCCTAAGCCCTAGTTTCTGCATTTATTTAAAAGAAAAAAAAATGGGAAAAAAGATGATTACCTATCTCATAAAATGGTTGTGAGGGTGAAAGCGGATAATGAATGTGGAAGTGCTTTTAAAATCATATCATATTATACAAATGTTAGGTATTTATATCTTCTTAAAGTAGTCATCATCACCAGGTTTTACCATCACATTTAGTCCTTAAAGGTAGCCAAGCATTACAGCATTCTGTTCTGAGAAGGGACAGATAACAGCAGGCTCAAGTGAATGCTCCCCAATCCCTAGCCCCTCATCCACACTTGCTGGGAATTGATAAATAACCCTCTGAATTTTCCACAGTAGTTTGCTAACATCAAAAGTCTGATGAACAAGTGAAGCTGTTTAGCCTCAAGCAGTATTTATCTACAGAGGTCCATATCTTTTAAGTTTACAAAGTTGTAAAAACAACCTGCCGAGATGAAAGATGAAAAATATTGCCTTACATTTATAGCAAGTTATCCTATACTGCAGAAGAACTGACTGTGCCCATCCACAGGGACAAAACACCTGGTAGCCACAGTCAAGTGTGCAAGGGGAGATTTTGTCAAGTCAGAATGGGAGTTTAAAACGGTTTGCACTTACCCAAGGGAAATGTGGTGATTGTGAGGGGTGAGGGGGGTGGGGCATAGGTGGAGGTGGAAGAGGGCGTGAGTGTGATCAATGGTAATGGAAAAAATACAATAAAAATAAACTATTAAACTATTGTTATATAAAATAAAAAAGCAAGGATGTTGTTTTGGTTATTTTGTTAACTTCATTTATAGTTTCCATCTTGGTTTCCATGTACTTATATGTGCTATAAAATAATCCTGTCATTTTTAAAGAATAGATAGATATGAGTTTATATTTTGCAGGTAAATTTAAACATATGATTGAGACAATTCTGTTGAGTAAGGGAGTTTTTCTAAGGATAAAAAGGATCATATGTTCTCAAGTGTTTAAAATAATAAACATGATACAAAAATAAACATTACAATATTTAAAAACATATTTCATTTTTGTGCAGCTTATTGAGAAACCCTGTTTAGAAAGAGAAGAGCAAAGATACTCCTGATAAACAGATAAGAAAACTGAAGCTCAGAGAGATTATGCATTTTCTCAAGGTAACATAGTTACAGATTATTAGAGTCCGGATTCAAATATATGTGGAGAGGGACAAGATTTTTATATTTACTACCTTTTTACATATTGACAGATCTTCATTTAAATGAATTAATTGGGAAATTAGCTACTTCATGCAAATTCCCAGGTAATGAATTTTTATTCCTTTATATCCTCGCCACCCAAATTTTTAATTTTAGCATTTAGATGACAGTGTAATACAGATGAATTTAATATTCACTTTATCTTTTCTTTGGAAACTCAGTGTTATTATCATAAAGGCCAGCATGCTACAATTCAAAAATGTCATTAGAATGACATAACAAGTGGAGGGTAGTTTGCCCCAGAATGACTGGTCTGCTGTATTGTCCACTGGTGTCTATTTAGGAAAAATATTCCTCCTTCCCTTCATCACCAAATCCGGTCTTTCTCCTTTGCTGTTTATTTAATTGTTTTCATGGTGAGGGCAATATACTTAGAGTTGAGGTGTTTTCTGAGATTACAATACATAAAACTTAATGCTGAAAAACTGCTAATTTGGTTACCTTGTGACTAGCAAGTTGTTTAAACTTCATGTTTTCTGTTGTGTTCTGAGGGGGGATTATAATATATGCAGATTTAGTGAACTTTCCTGATACTGATGTGTTACTTGTTCTCAACTGAGAATTTATTTCATAATATTCATGGTATGAATAAATTTTACTCGACCTCTGTTTAATTGTTTTTCTATATTTTATTTTTTTGGACTCCTGTACAAATCACTTTTCATTATTTTTGTACAAAGTATGGGATTTCAATACAACATGTACTAAATAGAGACACTGGAAAACTAGGGTTCTAAGGAGTCTTTCTGAACAATAAAGGAAGAGCGATAAAGGGAAGAATGAAGAAGCTAAGTGGCCACAGCGTAGGGGTTAATTATTCTTGCTCTCCTGGGACTCTCCTTCCTCTGCATTTTGTGCCTTTCATGTAGTCAGACTTCAGTGAGGATCTTCCAACACCATTCCCAACAGAGAAGCCGTAGGGTCTGAACAAAGAGGAGAGCAGCGAGCTTGTCTTTAGGGAACAACTGCATTTCTGGCATTTTCTCTGATTTGACATTCTAAGTTAGGCCTAGGAAACATTAGAAAAAGGCACATGGATAGAAACATTAGAAAAATTCTTATGTCTGCCCAGGAAAAGTACTCAACTTTCAAGGGAAATAGATAAAGAATGGAATTTAAGACAAAATATTTCGAGAGTCTATGGCTCAGAGGACAATCACCTGCTTGTTTCACTTTCCGACGTAAACCTGGATCCTGAATTCAGTCCTTTCACTGGCTTTTACAAGATAACCAGTCCCACCTCCAAGCCTGTGAGTGTTTTAAATGTTGCTGAAGGTGGATGTTTGAAAGGGTTCCTCCTGGCAATTTACCGCAGGCATGACACAGTGCTTCACTCTTGTCTCATCCACTCTTGTAAATTTCCTTCTGTAAGCTCTTGATTTCACATTTTATAATGTAGAAGAAACTTCTTCTTTAACCTCTTGGAGTTGGCTACTGTGTCTACAAGAGAAAACCTTCAAAGACACTCCCCATAAGATTAACTAGTAGGACTCTTGGCTGAGATAGAGGCATAGGTAGATATGCTTTGCTTCCTTGCACAACCGAAAGGAAAACAACAAATTTAAAAACAAAAAATAACCAGGACTGCCAGAAAATCCAACAACCAAGGAGTTAAAGAAGAAACATTCATCCAGACTGGTAGGAGTGGCAGAGATAGGCAGAAAGGATGGGCAGCAAGGTGGCAGAGCGGGAGGGTGAGGCAGCAGCTGGCAGACCAGGAGGTCCCACATTTGTGAGCAGATAAGCCTGGGGGAACAACTGGGGAGCAAGATAGACTGTGCAACCTAAGGGTTTCAGTGCAGGATACTAAAGCCTCAAAACCTCTGGCTGTAAAAACTTGTGTGGGTTGCAGCAGGAGAAACTCCCAGCCTCACTTCCCCATTCTGGCAAAGGAAAGAGACTTGCAAGTCCAGGAAGCTCAGAGTCCTAAAGAAATTGGACCCGAGGAGGAACACAGGAAGACACATCATAATTAAATTACCCAAGATTAAAGATAAGGAGAGAATCTTAAAAGCAGCAAGAGAAAAGACTATCACCTACGAAGGAGGTCCCATAAGACTATTAGCTAATTTCTCAAAAGAAACCTTGCAGGCAAGAAGGGGCTGGAAAAAAGTATTCGAAGTCATGAAGGGCAAGGACCTACAACCAAGATTACTCTATCCATTAAAGCTATCATTTAGAATGGAAGGGCAGATAAAGTGCTTCCCAGATAAAGTCAAGTTAAAGGAGTTCATCATCCCCAAGCCCTTATTATATGAAATGTTAAACGGACTTATCTGAGAAAAAGAAGATCATCAAAACTCTGAACAGTATAATGACAACAAACTCACAACTATCAACAACTGAACCTAAAAAAACAACCCCAAAACAAAAACAAACTAAGCGAACAACTAGAATAGGAACAGAATAACAGAAATGGAGATCACAGGAAGGGTTATCAGCAGGGAGGGAGAGCAGGGAGAATAAAGGAAAAGGTACAAGCAATGAGAAGCATAATTCGTAGGTACAAAATAGACAGGGGGAGGTTAAGAATAGTATAGGAAATAGAGAAACCAAAGAACTTATATGTACGACCCATGGATGTGAACTAAGGGGCTGGGGGATGCTGGTGGGAGGGAGGGTGCAGGGCAGAGGGGGACAATGGGGAGAAAAAAATGGGACCACTGTAATAGCATAATCAATAAAATATACTTGAAAAAAAGATTAACTATTATATGGGTTGTTAAAATGATGAATTTTCTATTTGTTTGAAGAAAAACTGTTTAGTACAAGAAAGTGCTTGATTGCAAGGGAATTCTCAGAAGGGTTGGAAACAGGGACTCAGTGACCTAGAAATACTCTGTAAAAATAATTATTTTAGCAAAGTCGGAACAGTTTAATAAACTGTCTTGCTACATACTCATGTGAAATTCCTTTTACTTTTTAAAAACTTTTTAATTAATACAATTTCTCAGCATATTAAAATAAATAATACGATATCATCATCCTGCTTTAAAAGCTTTTATTTTTCTAGATACATTTTACTTATTCCTCCTGCTTTTTTCTTTTGCTGAGATATATCAAGAATTCATCCTTAAATTCTTCAATCAGTATTTCAAAAAAGGACTGCCTTCTCACATTTAAATAATTAACAAGAATGTTTAATGACATTTAATACCCACTGCACATTCCAAGTTCTCTCATTGTTTAAAATGCTTTTTTTTCTCTATAACATCAGCACCCATACAAGGTCCATTATAAATTCTAACATGTTTCTATTTTATATATGAAAACTTTTTTTAAA